>JAODXP020001415.1:0-22688 GCA_027497455.2 Sardinella longiceps | reverse complement strand
GCGAATGGAATCAAAACGCTGACATGTTTTGGACTTTTCTTCACATTCAAAAAGTGTAGCAATTTCCTCCGTGTCGCCACCTTCACCGGGCAACATTGACTTTCACTGTACATGGGCTATTTAATGTCGGACTATATTATTAGTAGGCTATAGGATACTGCGTCAAACTATGCTACAAACCGAGTAGCCTCGAGAAAACGAAAGTAAAAATGTGAAATACAGTAGGCCCTGGAAGTGCCAAAAACAAGCTATTCCATAGACTAGGCTACTATATCATATATGTTACGAAACCTTAGTGTACGTTTTTTAAGTGAGGTAAAGTACGTACATAAGCAGTTTAAACAGGTAATCACATAGGCCTATAATTGATGCGAGAGACTCACCTAGAGACAGAACCAGAATGCATCGAGGGGCGAAACGACGTCACTACTTTTCAGGTGTCATGGTGTAAGTCTGCATTTGTCCACTAGGTGTCATCGTGGGTGTTACTGTATGTATTTTTTTTTTTTTTTTAACCTCCGCCAAGGAGGTTATATTCTATATCTGGTCTGTAGTCTGTTTGTTTGTTTGTTTGTTTGTTTGTTTGTTTATCTGTTTGTTTGTCAGCAGGATAACTCGAAAAGTACTGCACGGATTTGGATTACATTTTCGGACAATGTGTATATTGGGACAAGCAAGAACTGATTCGATTTTGGTGGCGATCAGTGACCCAGAACATGATCTGGAATGTATTGTGTCTGACCATATTGCCTTGGCGGAGGTCTGCGCTCTCTGAGTGCTTTTCTAGTTGACTATGTTAATGTATGAGAGGGTGAGTGGGAGAAAAAAGGAATGGGGCTACCTTTTCTATCGGAATGAATGGCACATGGTTGAAGCACATCGGCATAAAAAGCCTTACACTCAGTTGATCTTAATTAGTGCCATTTTCCAATTTTTAATTTGTTATTTATTCATGTATTACATCACATAGTTTTTAAGAGTCAATTTCTAGACTCTGCACAGGGGCTTTCTTTTGAAGCAATCCTGTGCCTCTCATTGAAGAAAATCATAGTTTTCGGTCTATGAAAGCCTTCTTTGAAACATCTAGGGACTTTTAAAGTTTCAGGATTGTGGAGTACAATTTTGGAGATTGGAGAAAATTCTGGATTTCACATGTTCTCAGTGAGCCTTTATGAGGTGACTTTTGCTCTGCTGAGATAGTGATGATGAAGACTGAGTGAATCCCAGTTTGTTCAAACAGATTTAAGCAATCAATAAAAAAACTAGAAAAGCGCTCAGAGAGCTAATGTGGTCACAGATGGTGTTCTGGGTAACCGTTCACCACCAAAATCGAATCACTACTTACTCATCCCTAAAACAGATGCTGTCCAAAAATTTAATCCAAATCCATGCAGTACATTTCGAGTTATCTTGTACACAGACAGACAGACAGACACACACACACACACATACAAACACACACACACACCAGCGAAAACATAACCTACTATAGTATAACTATAGTAGTTCCACTGTTTAGCCCTGTACGTTGTTTTGAGAATGTTCCATATGAGTTGACTCCTGCCTCAAAGCAATCAATAAAAACTGCAGTGCAAATGTTTAGACCCATGCAACGTACTGTACATATTTGGCAGCAGGAGAGGTCATTGGACTCCCCATGTCTCTGAGGTTGTTCCAGTCAAAGTCCTTTTAAGTCTCTTTGGCTCTATTTCACAGACACATTACATGACTAACATGAGGGATTGTGCATCCATGGCATACAGTAGCTTAGTAAGTTCAGTATTTTTTACATGCAGTGTTGTAAATGTATGCTTCATGCTGGTAGTCACATACATTTAGCAAACTATATAGAATTGTGTGTGACATTTGTTGCAAATATTTGAACATGCCATACTTAGGGTTAACAGGTCTGGTCTGACTAATTGTGTTTTTATCATCTGCTCTTCTCCGGAAGAAAGGATAAGATAAGGAAATTCAATCTCCATATCTGCACCTTATGTCTGGTACCTGGGAGTCCTAGTTCTACTTGAGCTGTCAATCAACACAGTGTCGTCATGGCGTCCCAAGCTGTGCTGTTATGCGTTGCCTCCTCACTCCTCTCCATGGCCAGTGAGTAACTTGGCCTGGGTGTGTGTGTGTGTGTGTGTGTGTGAGAGAGAGAGAGAGAGAGAGAGAGAGAGAGAGAGAGAGAGAGAGAGATTCTTGGAGATTCTTCACCAAAAAAAGTGACTGGTGACATTGTGCTGTTGCTCTGTGACATGCTTGACCAGTATAAGTGGCTGCTGATATTGTGTTGATCCTCTGATGTGATGTTTTGTAATGCTCTGTGTGACGATGTGTTGATGCTCTGTGCTAATTTGTGTTGATTCTCTGTGTGTATAGACACACACACAAGCTAAATTAATTTGAGTGTTACTCTGGACACAATACGCCAATCTTCCTTAGGTACCTCAAATTATCTTTACATTCTCTTGACAGTCCTTTGGACAATTTTTACATCAAACAAACTTTCCGGTAAATGAAAACTCTTCTTGCTAGATGCCACTAAGATCATCGTGGCCCCCTCTGACGTGGATATTCAGGTTGGGGAGAGCACAGTGCTGCCCTGCACGGCCTCCTATGACCCCATGCTAAACTTGACCTTCATCTGGACAGTGGACTCCAAGCTCATCGACTTTGACCTGCAGAGGAAACACTATGTGCTACTACAGGTACAGATGCTTACACAGTAGTAATTACAGGTAGTACTTTGGACCCCTGACAATGGCTGCGGAATGGTCTTTAGTCTTTAGTCTTAATAGTCTTTTTACCCTCAATATTGCCCACTTCCAGGCAGCGCTGCTTCAAGGCACTATCGGACCAGGGGGTCCCAAGGGTTAAGGTGAGGGTTAAAGTAAAATACCAGAGTAAATTCAAGCATAGCCCTGTTGAAAGAGCTTGCTAAATGCGCTAGTTAGCGAGTGGAACAAAATAATTTGGTACAGCTCAGACCGAACGTGAACGCAGAAGCAAACAGGCACTTTACACTGAATCAATGGGACCTGACTGTTGGAAACGAAAGTAAGATCTGAGATTACATTGACTCAATGTAAAGTGTTTCGTGTTCGACGTTAGGTCTATGCTGTATGAAATTCTTTCATTTCATGCGAAATATATTGCTGTTAGAAGGCTCGTGCAGCAGGGCTATGCTTAAACTTACTCCGGTATTTCCCTTTAAGGGGGTTAGGTTTAGGATTAAGGTTAAGGTAGGTTCTTGCAGGCAGTGCTGCCAGGAAGGTGTCTTTGAGGTGTGTGTGTGTGTGTGTGTGTGTGTGTGTGTGTGTGCTTTTTTCTTGCAGGATCGAGAGAACAGTGGTGACCTGTTGATAAAGGACGCTCTTGCATGGCACTCAGGCCGATATGCCTGCACTGCCCAGACTGTGGTAGACAATGTTACAGTGATCGCTGATGTTGTAGTCAAAGGTACACACAAACACACACACACACACACACATTTGCGTACTTTGTAAGAACAGACACTTTTGTCCAGCACAGCTTTTGACCTTTACCAGGGGCCTGTGTCCTATTGCCATATAAAGAAGTCAACAGCTTCATCGGTTGCAATGTAATTAGCCATTGCCAATCCGCTAACTTGCAAACTGGCTTCCAATATGGTTTTGGCTTTTGGTTGCATTTGGACACTGCAAACCAGTTAACCTGCAGACTGATTACCAATGTCGGAAATAGACATCAGGAGAAATCTAAAAGTAACCAAATACACATTTCTTCTCCCTCTCACTCCATCTGTCTCTTTTTCCTTTTCTCTCTCTTCTTCTCCCCTACTCTCCTCAACTCCTTTTTTCGTCAAACTCTCTCTCTCCCTTTCTCTTTCTTTCTCTTTCATTCTCCTTTTGTCTCTCCCTACATCTGTCTCACTCTGTTTCTCCCACTGTCCATTTCTCTCTCTCCCTTCTTCTCCCTTTCTCTCTTCCCCCATTTTTGAATATCCTTCTCTCTCTTTCTCTCCCTGTCTCTCTCTCTCTCTCTCTCTGTGTGTCTCTCTCTATCCCGCCCTCCCAGGCCTCCCTGGCCCCCAGGTGGTGTGATGGTGGAGGAGGTGAGGGACACATCTGTGAAGCTCATCTGGACACGGGGCAGTGAGCACGGCCTGCCCATCAAACACCACCTCATCCAGACGCGAGACTACTACGCCCTCGACCCAGACGACTGGAAGGATGCAAAGACCTGTGAGTCCACTAGAGGGCGATGTTGGTTTGTCAGCTCATGAGCCCGAGTTGAACATACTGAGCACAGTAGAGTAAGGATGCAGTGTCTCCACAGAGACAGACTTGGACTTGAAAACACCTCAATCATTCAGCCAGTAAGGTGCTAGCTGGAGTGACATGAGAAAAGAGACACCAAAAAAATATTTTGTGACAAAACAAGAAGAATACACAGGAGTGTAGAAACATACTGTAGCGTACCTCTTACATATGTGTACTTTGTTTTCAACAACTGGGATTGAACTTACTGGGATTGATCTCTTGCATTGCTTGTTCTGGCAAGCTTATTGTTTGTGAATGTGAAGATAACTACTTCTCTCTCTCTCTCTCTCTCTCTCTTTCTTTCTCTTCTCAGCTCCTGTATTCCTAGATCGTTTTGCGACGTCAGCTGAGGTGGTAGATCTTTACCCCTACATGCAGTATGAGTTCAGGGTGATCGCCGTCAATGAACAGGGCCCAGGGGAGTCCAGCTGGCCCTCCAAGAAGATCACAACCTGGGATGCAGGTAGAAAACTCCTACAGCTCTCTGAGCATAACATTAGATTCTTCCCTATTAGCATAACATGATCCTGAGTATAGCATTACATTAGCGTCTTCCATATTAACATTACAGGAACCTGAGTACCGGTATGTAGCACAACATTAACGTTAGCTTCTATTATGAAGCTGAGTAGGCCTATATAGCATAACATTAGCTTCTTCCATATTAGCATTGTGAAGGTGAGTATATAGCATGACATTAGCTTCTTCCATATTAGCATTATGGAGCTGGGTATATAGCAACACATTTGTTTCTTCTTGTTGGTGTAGTTCCTTCAGTGGCTCCCACAGATGTTGGAGGCTTTGTGGGGATCAACGGAGAGCTGACCATCACCTGGACGGTAAGCTGGGGTCATTTATTCCTCTCTCATGGGCCCTAATTTACATAGGTGAGGTGAAGCAGAAAAAATATCATTGGCTGATCATCAGAACTCCCAGGTTTACCTCCCATCATTGTAAAACCAATTGCCTTCCAAGTAGTCCACTTTAATTTGAATTAGGGGATTTATAATTCCTTATTTAGTAAATTGCTTTGTGCACTTGGCTAAAGGTCTAGTGTTCCATGTGACAGCACTGGGTTGACCCATTGATGTTAGTGCTAAGAATGCTGTATTGAATTAGCAAATCAATTTATGTCATTTACTGTTTAAAAAGTCTACTCTAGAGATAGTAATTGTTGGTAAGCTTCATTGCTATGATACACTTTCTCCCCAGCCCATCCAACCGCAGTTCTACTACGGGAAGAAGTGTGGTTACGTGGTGGCCTTTAAACCCCATGAGAACTATGACTGGGGCTGGGCCACAGTGACTGACCCTGAGACCAGGCGCTATGTGCACAGGGACCTGTACATCACCCCGGGGACAGAGATACAGGTGAAGGTGAAGGCTTACAACACCAAAGGAGAGGGACCTTACAGCCTGTCCTCTGTCGTCTATGCACCACAAGGAGGTAAGGCACACACACGCCTACATTAGCATACATTTTAAAACATAATACTTGGTTGAGCTTGAATAAGCTAATTCCAGTTTACTTGGAGAAAATAACAAAATTTTGCCTTAAATAAATTAATTAAGACAACCAACCAGGGGGGTATTCCTGCAAAGTCGCTAATGATATCGGCGCTTATGTGATTAAGCCTCGTTTGAAGTAGCGTCAACTCAGAGATGAGGCTGAAGCCATTCCATCAACGCAAGTTAGCTGCGCCTGCCTCTCGTTAACTTAAACAAGGCTGCGTGCACGAGCTCAACACTAGACCTAAATAGGTGATTTAGGAATACCTGATGAACTGTCGTAAAATTAAGGCAGAACTAAAAGAATTTTAAGAAAGAAACTTTGATATGCATACGTCATCTGTTGAATTTTGTGTGAAATAACTGAATATCACATTTTTATAGTAGTAGGCCTACTGGCAATGCAGAAATTTGAAAAGGTGATTGAAAATATATTTTGAATCATAATGTTTGACCAATGCTTGTTGGAACAAATTGCCAGTCTCATGTTGTTCTGTCACAGCAGACTTGCACCTGCAACTGAAATCAATCAATCATTCAATTAAGACGTAGCCTACAACTCCAGACACCACGTGATGGGCCGGCATGTGATACCTCTCTGATCATGCATGCATTTGTTTTTAATTAGTAACTAAAATTATTCCTAATAGATACATCGAAATATCAATAGTAATTTAGTAAAAAGGGGAATTCATGCATGATCACAGTGTTTGCAAAACCTATCAACCTTTATTTGGTGGGAAAGATTATTAAGCAGGTGTATGGAACCTTTTTGGGTGACTTGTGTTTCTGACTGATTGCATTTTCTGAGACACCGCTTTATTAAGCCTTGCAGTTAACCTGCCACGGAGCTGGCTAGTTTGGGAGCATATGTTACCCCAGCAACTCAGCTGCGATTAGTGTTAGCGAGAGTAATGGAACTGAACTCACACTAAAACTAGCGCCGCTTGCCGAAGTTAGCGCGGCTTAGCGAATAGCTCCGTTGATGGAATACCCCCCAGTTTCCACATTTTTGTGAGTAAACTCAGTGTAGTTTATGTCTGTAATAGCTACCATAGTTTATAATATTATGTACTGTAGATTATGAAAAATCAATACTGACTTATTAGCCATACAGAGTGTATATTGATTTGCAATTACCCTAATTGTTGTGTAATGCATTTCCAATCACGAGGCACTCTGCAGAAAAGTAATTTCCATGGAGTATCTTCAGTCCCTTTTGAGAAAGTCCCTGATACTATTTTATTTTTCCTTTCTCTCTTTCACCTCGGCCACCTCACCCTTGTACACACACACACACACACACACACACACACACACACACACACACACACACACACACACACACACACACACACGCAGTGCCCTCAGAGCAACCTCTGGATGTGTATGCCCGACCTGTCCGTGCCACTGAGGCTCTGGTCTCGTGGCTTCCTGTCTACCCAGACACTCCTCTACATTGGGTAGATGGTTACCAGGTGGGTGGATTCATTTACATTTACACATTCAGCAGACACTTTTATTGAAAGCGATTTACACAAGAGGATTAACAATCAAGCTATATAGGAGTGCTAGAAAGAAATGATCACATGGGTCTTTAGAGTGAGGTACTGCTAGGACAAGAGGTGTTGTCTGAAGAGCTGGGTCTTCAAGAGTTTCTTGAATACATCGAGGGATGCACCTGCTCTGCTTGTGCTCGGTAGGTCATTCCACCAGCGTGGAATGACATAAGAGAAGTCTGGATTCAATGGAATTGTATTCGAAGATTTACATTTTCAATTCAATTAAATTCAATTTTATTTGTAGAGCGCTCAAATAGAGTGCATTGTCTCGCGGCGCTTTACAGACAGTACAGGAAGCATCCATGAGTAACAGAGGCAAGGAAAAACTCCCTTTGCTTTACCAATAATAACCATCTTTAATTGATCATCTTTGAAGTCATTTTGAGGGTTAAATGTCTCATTATAGGATGAATAAGTGCTGCTGTAAACAACTGAAACAGAAATCATATTGTCAACATAACTCTGTGTGAGTGTGTGTGTGTGTATGTCTGTTGTATATTGTCAACATAAATACACTTTTCAAATTATCACAACTGGTTCCTGTTATTTGGTTTACTCACAAATCACCATGGATTGGTGAGATTGTGCAAGGGATTGAAGCACATCCATCAGCCCAACAGTAAGCTCTCTTCCCCCTCCCTTCCTCTTTTTAGGTGCGTTACTGGAGGAAGTACGATGACAATGAGACGGCGGCGCAGCAGATTTCAGTGGGTAATTGGTGGGTCAATCACACGCATCTGGAGAACATGCTTCCCGACACCCACTACCTCATTGAGGTGCGTGCCTACAACGGGATGGGTCTTGGCCCGCCCAGCGAACACTGTGAGGTGTTCACCAGGATACCACGTAAGGCCATTAAAGTCATTTATAAATAGGCTATCATTAAGGGCCAGTAAGGTCACAAAATATACTTGTAAGAAAGAACAGCTGCTCAGCTGTATTGTTGTGTTTTTTGCTCGTTGAACTCTTTCGAATACATGATGGGCGTGCCAGGAATAGTACTGTTGCTGATTTTATTTTACATTAACACTTATAGCGTAGGTCTACAATGTTACCAGAAGAAGCATAGTGTCTCATCCAAGTCATTTTGGGTCTCATAGGCATTCTCGAATATTTTCAGGGGTGCATGCTCGTTTTAAGGTGAAAGTGATATTTGAATATGCCCAACCAGATGTGTTAGTCTTATCTCTCACCCAGCCCTTACCCAATTACTTTAACTTAATTAAAGTTTGTTTCACACCTTGTTACTTCTTTTGGTCAAGTCAAGTCAAGTCACATTTATTTATAAAGCACATTTCCACATAGTTGATCCAAAGTGCATCACTAGGTGGAGCTATTACACCATATTTGTATCAAACTGGTGGCTTACTTTTCGACCCTTAGATGGGGCTGTTGGGACTACGGTTATATGGAGTGTTTCTTATGGACTTGGAGATGTACCCCTCTTATCTTTTTGGACTGTAAGTCATGCACATAGCATTCCAGAATATCTCCAGATTGGATCAGACACTTATGTCTCTGCCCATTAGATTGAAACGATTATATGCGGTTAAAGACAATTAAATGAATAAAAGTTGTAAATAGCATGCAAAGGACATTCTACATTGTTTATACCCAGTGGTACCACGGTTTTTGGCTGAAGTTGAAATTGAAATCAAAGGCACAATACTTTCCCAAAACACATTCAGCATGATAACCAGTGGCATGGTAAACCCCAACATATAAAATTCTTTTTAAGTTGAATTACAGGAAAGCCATCTGGCTCTTTATGTTATATCACCTCATCTTACAGGTGTTCAGGTTGTAGCCTTGTCCTGCTATCAGACCAGACATGTTTTTCTTTGGTAATTATAAAATCCAAATATGGTCTGCTCAGGAAATCATTTTTGCTATCAGACCGGACACTGAATGTTTTTTCTTGGGTAATTATAAAATCCGAACTGTCTGCTCAGGAAATAATTTTTTACACATATCAGCACACAGACTAGTGGCCTATCTGTGCTGTGAACAAAGGCAGACACAGAAACCTAATTTTTAGACAGAGGCTTATTACATTTTCATGACCTTTCCCTATAGTAGCCTACCATTTTAACATTAATTCATGACGCCTCTTCAAGTACGTCAGCTGTAGCGGGAAATGGCTATACCTGAATTGTATTGAAGTAATGTATGTTTTTGTGATATTTAATAAGCAGCTGAATTACTTTTTACAGTGTGGGACCACATTTACAGCTACTGGAGAAGTGTGGCTTTGTGGTGGTCTTCAAACCCTATGAGGACTATCAGTGGGTTATGGCTGCAGTAAGTGACCCAAAGAAGTCATGCAGGGACTTCAAAAGAAGTGCGCAGGGACCTGTCCATCACGCCGGGGACTGAGATCCTAGTGAAGGCGCAGACCAAAAGAGAGGGACCCTACAGTCCAACCACAATCATCTATGTGTGACGGTTTCCACCTCCGCAGCACCACTCTACTGGGTTCCACACACACACTCTAGACACTGGACAGCTGGATGGATCACTGTTTTATTAGCTGAAAGATATACAGAAAGTACAGTGTACTTGAAGGGATTTCATACAGTGGGTCTGGTCACTCTGTCCATAGATCTCCGTGAATTGCTCTGACTTATATGTGTGTGTGCTAATATTTCCATGTAAAATTTATAAAAATTTACAAATAAACAAAATAAAACGGGAAAAGGCTACTTATGTGTGTGATCGTATAGTGATTTAGTACTGGGCACTTGTACAATATACTTAAAGCTATTAAAATCTGTCTGTTATACAGGATAAGACAAGAGATCCTTTTTTTTCCTTTTTCATTACAAACACGTGGAACTCACATAGCCCAAACAGGCTACTGGAATGTGAACTAGTGGAATACCACTATCTAGCTTATGGTAACCAAAACGTCTGGTAGAACACTTTCATTTAGCATTATGAACACAAAAATATTCTGAAAAGATTACCTGAAAGATATACAGAAAGTAGTGTATTTGAAGGGATTTCATACAGTGGGTCACTGTCTAGATAACGTGAGTGTAAATAGAAAGCGATTAGCATGCTAATCAAAACTGGAAATGAACATAAAACCACGTTTATATACGTCGTACACGTTGTTAAATCAACTCAAAATACTGGTCTTAACCAGTGAACTAAATACCATGACAAATTATGGCTTATATCCACTTGAAATGCAGTTAATACATCGTTACAGCTAGACCTCTTGAAAACGTGACTGAGCAATTCAATGCAGTTCCCAACTACACCGTACCAGAACGCAAGAGGGCGCTATTGTACTATTTAAAATAATTTGACCAAGCATAACTTCTGACCTGTTACATATGCACCCCAGGAGGCTAGCACAAACAACCCTACATAACAATAGCTGCTTATGGATTTTATACTATAGATTTACTGTATGTTCACAGATCTACTTGTAATCTATTTATAAATACCCTAATCATGGTGTTCTAATATTTACATCCCGTTACAAACTGATCTGCAGATTAATCTCTGGCATGCAATATAATGGGACCCTGGGCCCAAGACGATCAAAGCAATTTCTATGTAGTATGTCCAGTCCCTTAGTGGGGAAAAAAGTATTTGGACTACTTGTGCAAGTTCTCCCACTTAGAAAGATGAGGCCTGTCATTTTTTGTTATTTTTAGAGGTCAAACCTTTTCTGTAAATCTTCACTAGGTTTTCACACACTGTTGCTGGTATCTTGGTCCATTCCTTCATGCATATCTCCTCTATAGCAGTGGTGTTCTAGGACTTTCAACTGCCTCCAAAGATTTTCTATTGGGTTGAGATCGGGAGACTGGCTAGGCCACTCTAGGACCTTGAAATTCGTTGGGATTATTGTCATGCTGAAAGACCCAGCCATGTTTCATCATCAATAGACAACAGATAGCCCCATTCATTCTTTCCTTTACATGGTGATGGTGTTCTTTGGATGCAAAGTTGCAGTGTGTGCGCGCACATCTTATAACATTAGGCACGAGTGCCTATGATAAAAAAAACAAACGTACTGTATGAAACAAAGGTTAACATATACCCGCACACCATTGTAGCTCCCTGAAAAACTTTCATTTACATGTTTTGACCCACTTATTTCTTAAAATAAGTTTGTAGGAATTTTGGAAATGTAGTGTAATGTTTGGCTAATTGTTTGTATTTTTTCAAAATTTTGTGTAAACAATTGGAAAAAAAAAAACTATTAAAAAATTTACACCACGGCAACTTAATGAATATTAGCTCATGTTACTGCAATAAATTAAATGTCAATACTGATTGTGTCCTGTGTAGAATTTTGTGAATATTGAGTAACAATGAGACTTTTATTGCTTGCAGTCTATGTACAAGCATAGTTAGACCAGTACTAAAAGAAGCCTGAGATAACAAAACCATGTGTAACGGATGCCAACTAGCCTGGGCAAGCTGGTGGCAGTATGTGTATATCCTCACATCCCTAGCCATTAACTAATACTGAGTTAGCTCAGTGGATAGAACGTTTGATTCCCATGCCGTGGGTTTGTCGCAGTTGACGGGGTGGCAGGTTTTAGACCCGAGTGCAGTGCAAATGGCCCTGGCTACATTCGCAAACCACTAACAAATGACCTAAGTGAGGATTTGGAGGAATGAGTGGAACGGATACCAAGTAGCCTGCAGTCTTTCGCAAGGGGCAGTTTTGAACCGCGTAGGCCTATACAACACATGTTACATATCAGGGGGCCTCAGCTGAGGGGCCGCTGTGTTGGAAGCCTGGGTCCAGGTATCTTGCGCTATATGTGGAAGTCCCGATGGTCTTGCACTATACTACGTGGAAGTCTGATCTGACACAGGGCCACAGAAGAGTCAGACCAAACCCAAAACGCTGGATAGAGAGGCTCAGTAAATGTGGACTGGAATGTGTGCAGAATAGTCAGTGTGTCAGAGTCAACTCTGTAGAAGGACAGAGTGCCAGCCAGCCAGTCTAGGTAAACTCCTACTCGTCTGGAGCAAGAGCATAGATATATATTAGTAGTCACATTCTTGTGCTTGGCAGAGTAGCATTTATCTGTGCAATCCAGACTCCAGGACTTATCATCACATCCCAAAGTAGCAAGGACTCCTTTCCTCTTGATTCTTCCATATGCCACCGCTATAGAGACTTTGGTCCCACTCCACTCAGCCTCCCAGTAGAAACGTCCAGCCAGACCCTCCTTACCCAACACCTGGGGCAGATCAAATCTCTGTGGCTGGTCAGCAAATGGCTGCTTGTCACTATATGTCACCCTCCTGTTCTGGTCAGAGAGACGGATATATCTGTCTGCAGTGTGAGGGTCCAGTGTGAGCTCACATGCATCTGCAAACAAGTATAGAGAGACCACACTTTGTAACATGTATGCAACTACTATGTAACAAATAGGGATTTTTTTTGCATTATTGTGATGAGTCTGTACATTCCCATCCTTACAGTAGATTCTGTACAAAATGGGCATGAAAAGTGATATTTTCAATAGAAGCAGTACAGTAGCCTACCAAGTAAGTCATTATGTCCAAGGATTTTTTCATCCATATACAGTGGTCAAATTACTTAACCATAACTAAAAAAAACTGTTTATTCTATTCTATTGCATTCACACATTTAATACATTTAAACATGCTGTATCGGCAGAAACATGTATAAACACTTACATTTCAGCACATCTTGTCTCAATCTGATTTCTGCACAGTGATCAGTACTGTGGAACAAAAACAGGAAGACACACACACACACACACACACCGGAAAGGCTGGTTAAATACAGTCAGGACAAACAAGCAAGGTACAAAACCTTAAAGGGGAAGTTCGGTTTTTAACATGTTTAGCCCCTTTTCTGGAGTGTCTAGGATGAAATAGAATCCCCCCTTTTCTGCTACAGAATGGCTTCCTTTGTGCATGTCCGATAATGACTTAAAACGACCTAAAACCTTTATTTTAAATAACCTTGTGCTGTTCACCAAGTGTTTAGTGGTGTCCATTGAGGTTCCGAAACAATTATAGTAGCAAAGTACAGTGTGTGTCACGTTTTATATGGTATTTTGAACATTCTGGAACAATTTTTCCGGCGTAGCAATACCAACTAGCACAACAAGAAGACAAATTAAGCTGGATAGGAACTGTATAATGATAATTGTTGTGGAACATCAACAAACTCCACTAACCACTTGGTGAGCTGCACATGTTTTAAAACAAAGGTTTAAGGTTCTTTTAAGGCCATTATGTAGGGTGACCAGATATGAGTTTGTGAAAAAGAGTACACATCAAAATCATAAAAAATATAACATAATTTTTTGTACCTATAAAACAATTACGGTAACAAAACCTTCAAAAATATAAAATAAAACAATTATTTGTATGGGCACAAAATAAAACGTGGCGACACTGACCTATGGCTTTTCAGTTCTACTCACATTGGGCGTATTTTGCATATGACTCAATTTTTCCCAGCAGTTGTCTATTACCTATTACCTTGGAATGGAAATCTTTGCAGGACATGTTCTTGAAATTGTACTGTGTGCACAGAATACCCTTCATTGAATCAACAGACAACGGAAACGTAAGTGCCTGCTTTGCACTTAAACTCTGAACAGACTCAATAGCATGTTTGCGAACAAAAACCCTGACAATTTCGAAAATCCCCCGACATTTTTTTAGGTCTCAAAAAGAGTACATGTCCGGGGAAAAGAGTACGTCTGGTCACCCTACCATTATCGGACATGCACAAAGCAAGCTATTCTGAAACAGAAAAGGGAGGATTCTAAATGAGCCAAATATCAGAGACAGGAGCAGTTGTCAGAATTTTGGTGTTGATGATTCTATTTCATCCTTGACAATCCAGAAAAGGGGCTAAACATGTTAAAAACCAAACTTCCCCTTTATTATGGTAATAATGTGTATTAACAATGTCTCTCTGGGCATTAAAGGGAAACACCAGCACGTTCATCATTCATTACATAGCTAGAAGTCATTGTACTGTCAGTTGTCAAAAAATTAAACAAATCTGTGTTGCCAAGTTAGACTGATCTGATTTCACCCAATTGCTAACATACACCAGCTTGGTTGTGAAGTAAGCTATGCTACAACAACAGAAACCTGACGTTATCTCTAACAACTCCTGATCCTGCTTTCTAGCGCGATATGGAATTAATCGCAGCAAACGATGCCAGAATGAGAGAACACAGATTTGTTTCATTCTTTGAAATAGTACTCAATGACTTCTAGAAATATAATGAATACTGTGCATGCCAGCGTTACCCTTTAAAGGCAGTGAGGTGAGTCCAACAATGCTTTCAATTGCCTTTTAACATGTACCATATAACAGTGCACTCCATAACTCTAAATGAAAAGTTAAATCATATTTATCATATTCATGGATCATTCTCTGACATTAAAAAAGTATGTGAGAAGGGAGCAGTGAAAGGGCTTTTCTTCCTTTCCCCAAGTTCTTCATTTTCATGTGAAGCTATTGTCTAAGGGGGTGACACCTGATGAATCAGAGATAATTAGATGGCCATACCACTGACAAGAACAGAGCAGTGAAGAATGCTTTAATTTTGTTATTGCAATATGGGTAACATTTTGTGGTAAGGGTACATGAATTATCATGAATTCATGCATGAAATCATTCATGATAGATTCATGATTCATGCATTACTTCATCTCTGAAAGTCTAATGAGTTATCAGGAATTAACATGAATTCATTGTTTGTCATTAATGACCTCCTGCTGAAATAGCACATGATCTTAAGTATTAGTTACTCTGGGTACATCATCATGAGTCATGATTAATTAGCATGAGTCATGATTAATTAGCATGATCATGATGAATTTATCATATTTGTGCCCCCTCAACTAAAGTGTTGACATGGTTAAATTGGTAAAATTTAGTTGACGTATGGGATAGATGAGGAACTAGGCCAAAGTAGGCTAAATAAGTACTTTTATTATATCAAATTATATCAAATTCTTTTGAACAAAAACATCATGATCATGTGTAATTAGTCATGACTCATGATGATGTACCCAGAGTAATTAATGCTTAAGATCATCTGCTATTTCAGCAGGAGGTCATTAATGATAAACAATGAATTCATGCTAATACCTGATGAGTTATGAATGCATGAATTCATGATAATTCATGTACCCTTACCGCAAAGTAGGTAACAGCAGTCTTCCTGCATGATCCAGCCCAAGCACATAGCTGGTGTAGCCGGTGGTGGTCCGCACCGCACACGGGTCTCGAACCCGCCACCCCGCAAGCTACAAACTCCCGGCGTGGGAGTGGAACGCTCTAACCAACTGAGCTAAAAGCCCGAGCTTCTAACTCAGCATGTTAGAAGCGCCCATGGAATTGGGTGATGAGAATTTACACACTACCGCCGAGCTAGCCGCGCTAGCTGGCCTCCGTTACACTCAGCCTCCAAATCCTCACTCCCATCCGGGTCACGGCACCAATGTAGCCGGTGGCGGTCCACACCGCACACGGGTCTCGAACCCGCCACCCCGCAAGCTACAAACTCCCGGCGTGGGAGTGGAACGCTCTAACCAACTGAGCTAAAAGCCCGAGCTTCTAACTCAGCATGTTAGAAGCGCCCATGGAATTGGGTGATGAGCAGTGTTGGGGAGTAACGAGTTACATGTAACGAAATTACATAATTTAATTACTCAATTACAGTTACTTTGAAAAAATGTGTAATTGAATTACAGTTACTTCAAGAAATATTCAGAATTACAATTTTAGTTACATTTGCAGAAACATTGGCTAAGTGTGCTTCATGTAAATACAACATCCTCTATTTACAACTAAATGTCACTATTACAGCTAAAATACACTATGCTAATATAATTGTTTCTACTGCCATGTTGGCAACACTACTCACTTGTTACCTGATCTACAGCGGTCTAAGTTTCAGTAGCAAGGAGGCCTGACTGTCAGACAGAAACTACAACATAGGCCTGTAGCCCATTGCCGGATATAAAAATGAGCTCTATTGATCAGGTGCACACATACTTTATGAGCAATCTCAGACAACACCTGCTTATTCAGTGATGTTCACCAAGTATTTCAACTATTTGCTCGTAGTGAATTCTGACACTTCTGTGGGAATTAAAAAGAATTTTTGCAATGTCAATGGTGAATAATAAGACTATGACAGTATAATAAGACTATGACAGTTAACACTGCCAGGATTCAAAAACTCAAAATTGCTTGACGATTGAAAAAAAAAAAAAAGTCAAAAAATGTTGAAATGTAATCAAAAAGTAATCAAATGTAATTAGTTACATTACTTTATTAAAGTAATCAAAATAGTTACACCACAATTACTATTTCAAAGGGCTAACTTGTAACTGTAACGCATTACATTTCTAAAGTAACGTACCCAACACTGGTGATGAGGATTTACACACTACCGCCGAGCTAGCCGCGCTAGCTGGCCTCCGTTACACTGGGCTCAAAGCGGTTATAGACTGTGAGTGCAGTGTGCTAGCAAGTAAGGCACAGTGTTGGGTAAGTTACTTTAGAAATATAATGCATTACAAATAGAAATTACTCAATCGAAAACGTAATTGTTGTGTAACTGTTTCGATTGCTTTAATAAATGTAACTAATTACATTTGAATACATTTTCTGAATTGTCAAGCAACTTTGATTTTTTGCAATCTGCAGTGTTAACTGTCACATTATTCACCACTCATTGCTGCCAAAATCCTTTTAAATTCCCTTCACATAGCTGCAGCAGTGTCAGACTTCCCTATGAGCAAATAGTAGAACATCACTGAATAAGCAGGTGTCTGTTAGTCCGGGATTGCTCATAGAGTATGTGTGCACCTCCTCATTAGAGCTCATTTTTATATCGAACAGTAGGTTTTTACAGAATTAAATCAGTATCTTTTAGCTGTAGTAGTGACGTTTAGCTGTAAATAGAGGAGAAGTACACATAGCCAATGATTCTGCAGAAGATATTGAGATGTAACTAAAATTGTAATCCTGAATATTTCTTAAATAATTGTAATTCAATTACACACATTTTTCAAAGTAATGTAACTAACTCTAATTACATTATTTTAATTTTGTAATTAAATTACGTAACAAAACCTTAGGGTGCCAGCATCACTCACTAGCATACCTGTTAGGCTTTTGGGAGGGAGGTTTACCAATGTTCCACAAGCGCAGCTGTGTGGAACATTGGTATAGCAGATAATCTGTTATACATACTTAAGTGTCTCCAAATTACAGTTATTATCCTTCAGTCTATCAGATAACTCTGTCAATCCCAGTTCTCCAGGATGATTGTAACTCAGATCCAGCACTTTCAGGTGAGATTGGTTTGATGCCAGAACCGAGGCCAGAAAGCTACAGCCTCTCTCTGAGATGAGACATCCAGAAAGCCTGTGTGTCAAGCAGACCACAAAAGAACCCAATAATAATTTTGATGACTTTTATTGTCTTCTTGTTGTTGTTATTATTATTATTATTATTATTGTTATTATTATTATTAGTAGTAGTAGTAGTAGTAGTAATAGTAGTAGTAGTGACTCTGAAACTCACCTTAAAGTCTGTAGTTCACAGTGCTGATTGGACAGTCCTGCAGTGAGATACTGAATTCCAACATCTCCAAAGTCATTGTGACTCAGGTCCAGTTCTACCAGACAGTTTTCTGACTGGATCATTGAGGCTATTATCTCACAGGACCTCTCTGTCAGTCCACAGTAAGCCAGTCTGCACATAACAGAAAAAGAAAATATCATGCTCAACCAATGTTCAACCTTGTGATAAAAAAGTGAATTCATTCATTTCATTTATTTATCTTTTTGAGTAGACAAAACACAAGAATTTTTACTCTTTTATAGGCTTCAAACCTATGATGAGAAGTAATAAAGATATCTTGAATCTTGAATTGATAATTTGCTAGCCATCGATCAATTCCATTAATTGTAAATCTGAATGAAGCTTAATGATTAATGGTAAATTGACTTTCGTTGAGATCAGGGCCATTTCAAGGTACTTTGGGTGCCCCAAGCAAACAGGGCATTGGGGCCCTTCACTTCCCATAATCACCTAGGCTACATGAATCCTATTGTTATAATTTTCAAACATCTTTCATTACTATAAATATTTGTATTAAATAATACAATATTCCATAGTTGTCTAACGGCAGCCTTTATTGAAAAACACCTCAAAATAAACTACTAATTACTAAAACAGTCAATCTTGGAGGCCCCTTTCAGCCTGGGGCCCCAGGCAATTGCCTGGTTTGCCTGTCCTGTTGCAACGGCCCTGGTTGAGATTGGGGTAAAAATCATTACACGATTAACTATAAAGTAAGCTGTCAGGCCATATCTTCAAGAAATATATTGGCATTATAACCTGTGTCAGGGAAAGTAAATGACACTATCAATATTTTTGAGCAAGTAAGTATTCTGAAGCATTCAGCATTTCCATGTCTTTAAATTACAGCAACCAACCTTAACATTTGTAGTTGACTGCAAGGAGCACACAGGACTGGCATTAAAGACTTGATTCCAGAATCACCTAGGTCATTCGTACTTAAGTCCAGCTCCTTCAGAGAGTTTAGTGACTGGAGAACTAGGGCCACAGTTTCACAGGTCTTCTCTGTCACTCTACAGCCAGCCAGTCTGTATAACCATGTGAAAGAATAAACAATGTTATTATATCCATTGTCAATTTTCATATACCGTAAAAGGACATGATGTCTGAACATTTTGTACTTGGAGTACACATTCTAATTATAATCCATTCTCTTTTCTCTTTCTGAAAAATCTTAACAAATCTGCCAGTGATCAGGCACTGCTGATATAATTTTTATGTACATACCTAAGAATCTTCAGCTTACAGTTAGGTTCCTGAAGTTGAGCAAATACCAGCTGCAGTCCTGATTCCCCAAGATGATTGTAGCTCAGATCCAGCTCTTTCAGGTGGGAAGAGTCTAAAGCCAGTGTTGAGGTCAAGTGTACACAGCCTTCCTCTGGAGATGACACAAGCAGAGAGTCTGAGGGAGAAAAAAACATTAGATATACTTGACTAGCAATACAATAATGATGCAACAGGTGCAATGCAAGAAATTGTGGGCCCAATAATACAAACTCACTTTAGGCCCCCCCCCCCCCCCCAAACATTGATTTAAATATCACCTGCCACGGTGGTACTAGGGTACTGGCCATGTGTATAGCCTTCATACACACACAACAGTTCACAGAGCTCCAAACACCAACCTTAACCTCTGTAGGTTACTATGGGGATCAGACAGTCCTGTAGAGAGAGTCTCAACTCCACAATCTCCCAGGTAATTATGACTCAGGTCCAGCTCTGTCAGAGAGTTTGGTGACTGAAGAATCGAAACCAGAATCTTACAGGACTTCTTTGCAAGCCCACAGCCAGATAGCCTGCAACATGACAAAATCTATTATAATCAACCAATGTATTCTTTGTTAAAAATATTGATATAAAAATATTTAAGAATATCTATGTAAGTTTACATGAACTCAAGGAAAAACAACCTTAAGGTCTGTAGTTTACAGTGGGGACTACGCAGCCCTGTAGAGAAAAGCTGACCTCCAGAGGCTCCCAGTACACTGTGACTCACGTCCAGCTCCATCAGAGAGTTTGGGGACTGAAGAACACTAGCTACAGTCTCACAAGATTTATCATCAAGTTTGAAGTCAGCCAGCCTGCAAGACAAGATAAACAGGACACAGAGAGGTCAAATAACCCAAATATCTCTACTGAGTTCTACCCTCAGACTTCGAGCATACACCTAGATACACACCTGGCAAGCTTTATCTAACCTCTTTAATTTCCAATCCTGAGCCCTCGGCTACTATTCTTACCGTTTAAATTCACACACCACAGTTCAGTTCGCTGAATGTTTCCTCAGTAGAGCCAGGGGCACCACCAGAAATTTTGGGCCCCATGAAAGATTAGAATTTAGGGCCCTCTCACCAACTACCTATCGAATTGTGTAATAGTAAAATTTGTGCAAGTGAAGTTGTTTTTTGGCTGGCACTCAACACTTGCGTTGACCTGATGGCACTTTCTTTCCTGTAGCATAACTTACATGACTACGTATGCTGCTTGTGATGAACTACAGTTTAACATTTTAAATCAACAACTGTGAAAATTAACCTATAGATTACTATAGAGAATAATCCATGGTTTCCTTCCTTTAATGAGCAACTGTTAGAGCATTGTATTGCATGTATTTATATTTATTGTGACTATATATTTATTGGAACAGTAAATATGAAATTTACTGCAATTTTCTATACTATGCACATGCACTTTCATCCTGAAGTTTTCTAATGTCATGATAGAAATGTCTGAAACAACTTGCTTCTCACCCTAGACCAGGGGTCGGCAACCCGCGGCTCTTTAGCACTCCCCTAATGGCTCAATGGAGGTTTTGCAAAAATGTGTGAAAATGGAAAAATAACTTTTTTTTTTTTTTTAATATGGTTTCTTAGGGGGTAAACATGACACAAACATTCTTATGTTGTAAAAATGTATGTAGTTGTAAATATATTTCATTTTATTTGATGTTTAAGAAATTTGCGCTTCAAATGCTGGAAGCCGTTTTTATCATTCCAGCGCAAGCTGACAGTCAGGGATAGAGCGAGGCACGCTCTCCCACTTCTCATCCCTGAGAGAGTTCAAAGACGCCCATCACGATCACACACTCAACAGTGATTATTTGCAAGGTGCAAGGTCCGATGATGTAGTGTAGCTGAGGGGGGAAGAGAAGGATGCTGCTGCGTTTGACAGTTGCAGACTTCGTGGCATTTGCGAACTTGAGACGAGGATAATACATAGAAATCGAAGTTTATCTGTCTTTCGACTGACTGATGAATTTTTAAGCCAGCTGTTTTTCAATCGCAAACTGCGTTTATCCTTTGCGATTGTAATTTATTTAATCTCTGACGCTGAGTAAGGGAGAGAATTAAAAGATTGTTTTATTTATTTTTCTCGTTTGCACTGACTTAGGCTACTTAACTTGGCATTTGACTTACCTTTTCAAAAGGCAGCCGTTTTATTTTTATAATTGCAAAAGCTGCTTTTTAACGACAGGCTGCTGTTTTTTGCGCTCTGTTGATTGTTATTGAACAGTAAGTTCTATTGTTATTGACGTTGAAGAGAACATTTAATTTCCACACGGGCTGAGAATAGCATGAGGCTATGCACTTTTTTGTTCTTGAGACCTAAAACCAGTGCAACAAAAACCAAAACACTATAATATTGTAATGGGAGTTAGGCTAAACTTGAAGCAGCAATAGGCCTATCATACATCAGTAGTCACGTGGTGCGTAATTCTCTCAAGGACGCGCTGCAGGGAAAATAAACATTTAATCATGAATGTTCATTTTGTATTTGTAGCCTACTTAGTCATTTTAATAGTAAACATACAGCTTATGTATTGACAGTCTATGTTGCCTTAGATAAGGCTTTTAGATTTTTGCGGCTCCAGACAGGTATGTTTTTTGTTTTTTTGGGCCAATATGGCTCTTTGAACATTTTGGGTTGCCGACCCCTGCCCTAGACTATAGACTCTTTTACACTTTGTTTGGAAGTATGGGAAACCAAGCTGGGTTAGAATATTTGGATTTATTACACGGCTCTTTATAATGCTGTCAAATGCTCCATTCACTTCAATGGGACTCTCCAACGTTCTACAGTCTGATAATCTTTAATAACGGACCGTTGCGAAGCATAACTGACCGCTGTCAAGCAAAAGTGAAACAGAACGTTGTACTTACCAATCAGCTGATCTGTAACAGTTAACAGAATACCTCTTTTCCGTGGACGGTATTAGCCATCTTAAATCATTAAATTTACCGTTAAAGCAGTGATAAACAAGGTCGCATATTAATAATATCTACAGTAGGTAGCCGTGTAATAAGCGGGATAACGTTCGGTGAGGCGGTCATTATCGCGGAATATCTCCCAACAGAGTAATGCACCATAGCGCGTCGGGATGTGTTACATTACTCTGTCGGGAGATATTCCACGATAATGACCTCACCGAACGTTATCCCTTACGAAACGCTTAACAACGATTGGTGGACTGCTCTAACAACTTAGCTACTGTCCTTAGAACTAGGAACGGCAGTTTATCTTATCTTGGTAACTTCTAGCCTGACAAAGCCCACCCATAATACTACTGTCAGGGTTCCTACACATTTTCCATTCCATACATTACAAACTGCCCCGCTGATTGGCCGGTTGTTTGTTAAGAGTCAGTTTCTGTAAGACTCATGCGGATTTCCATAGGGG
>JAODXP020001414.1:17500-22788 GCA_027497455.2 Sardinella longiceps | reverse complement strand
ACACACACACAAGCAAATCATGTTTCTCTCTTTAAAGTATCACACACAGCCAACTACTCACACACAAACACCCTGTAAAAGTGATTCCATTAAATTACACTAATAAATTGCCAAAGAGATTCACTAAGGTCATCTGGGAGAGCTGTGATGAGAACAGTGTAGTCAGCCAGGCAGAAATCACAGATAGAGAGAGAGAGAGAGAGAGAGAGAGAGAGAGAGAGAGAGAGAGAAGCAGAAAGAAAGAGGGTGAGGCAGAAGAGAGTGTGTGAGAGAGAGAGAGAGAGAGAGAGAGAGAGAGAGAGGATGAGAGAGGCAGAGAAAGGGAGTGAGAGAGAGAGAGAGAGAGAGAGAGAGAGAGAGAGAGAGAGAGAGAGAGAGAGAAAGGGAGCGAGAGGAGGGGAGAGGGTGTCAAAATGAGAGGCAAAGTGGCCTGATCACACGACTCTCTCCGGATTAGTGCATCATCTTACAGCTGCACCAGGCAGATTAGGAAGAGACTCTATAACCCACTGGAGCTAGGATATGTGTGTGTGTGTGTGTGTGTATTTGGGAAAGGAGCAAAAATGAGGACTAGGTTTAAGTGTTAGCTGAATGTACAGTGTGTATATCTCAGTATGTGTGCACACATGTGTACTATATCTCAGTGTGTGTGTGTGTGTGTGTGTGCAGACAGTAAGAAGCTCATTATACTATTATAGAACTGTATTCATCACTCTATTGATCCGCTCTTCCAGTAATAACCAAAGTGATTTACTGCGTTACGTCGTTATGATCATTCTTCATTAATCAGCTCAGACAATTCCTGCTGGTATTCTATGTTATATTGTATGCTAATTGACTAATTGAGTTTGTATAGTTAATGTCTCTAGCTCTCGCTCTCTCTCTCTCCTCTCTCCGTTTCACACATACACTGTATCGTTCCATGTGTGCATCATGGGTCTGTGTGTGAGCGCGTGTGTATTTCTGTGTGTGTGTGTGTGTGTGTGTGTGCTGTCAGTGGTGTAGCAGACATGTACTCCTCCCAGAGGAGAGCATTCCGTGACTGCATCTCTCTCCCAGATTAAACGCTAAGCAGCTGGCAGAGGAGGTGGCAGAAGAAGGAGGAAGAGGGAGGGGAGGAGGAGGTGGAGGCGGTGGATGTGGATGTGTGTGTGTGTGCGTGTGCGTGTGTGTGTGTGTGTGTGTGTGTGTGTGTGTGGTGGGCACTCACCCATATGCTTAGTGCCAGCCTGATGCTCTGCCACCCTGACTGTGAGTCCATGAGTGACAGATTCCTAATCATCTTTGCATTCATCACATCAGTCCCATCCTCAATCAGCCAAATCACTTACAGTAACAACCAACCACACAAGAAGCTCACACACACACTCACAAATCACACTGCTTGCTGAGCAACTGTTCGCAAAAGAATCATTAATAAGTACTATACACCTACATTTGTTTGTTTATTTATTTACTTATTTATTTATTTATTTATTTATTTGCAGGCAGTAAACAATAGGTTAATGAGCATGTTAATGAGCACATGTTTAGGCAGTGAGTCATCTTTGTGTTCACAGTCACAGAGCTGAGAGTGTCTTCCTATTGGATGATGTGTTGAGTTGTTTTTGTTGTGTGTTTCTGTGTGTGTGTGTGTGTGTGTGTGTGTGTGTGTGTGTGTGTGTGTGTGTGTGTGTGTTGTGTGCTCTGTGGTCAGTGTTTAGTCAGTGTGTTTGGGAAGTGGCACGTTGCTGGTCAGAGAAAAGTCGTATCTAAATGAAGAATCGATCAGGTCCCGCCATCTGTGTCATGTACATTTCAGTCAGTTGTTTGTCAGTCCTGGTTTGCTAATGTTTAAAGGTAGCCAGCCCAGATCTCATTTATGTCTCGACTAGGTCTCACTAAGGTCTCAGTCCCGTCTCAGACAGAAACTGCACTCATAATATTGCTTTTACTGGGGTTCACACTAAGGTCTGGCTCAGTCAGGTGTTGGGGCCAGTCTGTCTGGTCCGAGGCTGGTCACTATACAGTGACTGCACGCATAATGTTGGTGTGTCCTGAGCCAGGACTCCAGCCGGTTACCACAATGACCATGTCCCCCGTCTTAAAGAAGCCACGTGCTTTACCTGGAGAGAGAGATAGAGAGAGAGAGAGAGAGAGAGAGAGAGAGAGAGAGAGAGAGAGAGAGAGACAGAGAGAGAGAGAGAGAGAGAGAGAGAGAAAGAGATCAACACAACACACAAACACAAACAACAGTGAAACACCATGCATACACACACACACGGACAAACACACACACGGACAAATGTCTACATTCCTGCATTTAACTGCAGTCTGGCCAATAACAGAATAATTATTATAGATGTATGATACATATAAAATAGATTCATCATCATCTTCACCTATAACACCATACACATACAGCAACATAATCTGCTATGCATTTAGCTCACAAGCACAAGATGTATGCATGCACTCACAAGCCCCTTTCCCATTGAGAAATATACTGTGTTAAACACGCCTTAAGCGCGCCCCCGCTGTTCCGTTCCCATTGAGGAGCCGTATTGCCGCATCAACTCGCCTCGGCTTTTTGACCCACCTCGGGGGGTAGTCTTTTTGCCGAAGCGAGTTCAATGGGAACGGACAACGACCCGCGTCTGAAGTGGGCATGACTAACAGTAAAAGCAACAGAGTTCAGGCATTGACATTTAAACACTTTTAGGCTAATAATAAAAAAAGAAAATTGCTAGGCTACCATTTAACTGCAAGACTGGCTACGTTATCCAGCAGGTTCTGTGGATTAAAAAGCATGGTCCTTTTGAGCAGTTTACAAGGACAGGTAGGTTTGTGGATTTCTACTTCTATAAATCCTGCTACCATTGAGGATTTCTAAAGCTAAATTGGTGGGTTTTGACTAGATTGTGAGCTTGTTTGTGAGATGGTCTTGTCATGACAGTAGGCTGGTGGTGGTGCGAGATTGTGAGCTTGCGGTGACAGTAGCTGTCAAGTAGCTGCTTCATAACTGTGATTTCATCAAGCCAAGTGTTGTTCATTCTCCATGGGTTTGCTTTCTGATTGTATGACCGGTTTTGCCATGCTTTTCGTGACCGGTTAGCTGCCTGTTGCTGCCTGTAGCTTAATTGGTAGTTAGACCACTGTATGGATTTGTTGTTTACATTCTCAAGTTCACGTGGTTCAGATGAAAAAGAGCAGCAGCGCATAGAGCTTAGGGACGGTCATAATGTGATTTATGGTTGATCAAGCCAAGTGTTGTTTATTCTCCATGGGTTTGCTTTCTGTTTACATGACTGGTTTTGCTATGCCATGAGTGACCGGTTAGCTGCCTATTGCTGCCTGTAACCTAGCTTAATTGCTAGTTAGACCACCGTATGGATTGTTTACATTCTCAAGTTCACGTGGTTCAGATGAAAAAAGAGCAGCGCATAGGTTACGTCATTAAACCCGCCCGACTTTGCGTGTTACGTATTGCGCTTTGTGCCTCCAGGTCAAACCCCCAGAACAGGCCAGCGACACTGCTTTGGGCAGGGGTTAGAATTGCGTTCCTATTGCTTGATGCGGGGTTGAACACGGTATTAGGACCCGGTATCATAGCGGGTTGCAATGGGAAAAGGGCTACACACACACACACACACAGACACACACAGGTGCCTGACCAATGTCCATGCCGAATGTGACGCGTTCATCCACATCGTCGGCCCACACTGCCCCGGGTGCGGGAGGAAAGAGGGCAGGGAACACCCCCCTGAGCAGCTGGGACTGCCGGGCCACCTGGGCGTTACGGGTCACCATGATGATCGGGCACCGCGGACGGTACCGAGACAGCAGCTGGGCAGACCTGGCAAACACAGAATGATGATGATGATTATGATGATGATGATGATGATGATGATGATGTTGATGATACTTTATTGTAAGTGAGAGATTGGAATTCTCTATGTGTCTCTGGGTGGCTCATAAATATGACAAATATCCACCAAGGCATACAGTATATATAGAATATAACATATTGTTGATGATCACACTCTCGCAAATCCCCAAGACAAACAAATACAGGTCCTTCAAAACAAGCGCGCGCGTGTGTGTGTGTGTGTGTGTACGTGTGTCTGTATACATGACAAACACAGGGTGAGTGTGTATGCAGAGACTGTAGGACACCTGTGTGTGTGCTTGTGTCTATCTAGCTATTAGCTAGAGACACAGCCTGAGTGGGAGAGATCTGATCTCATTATCAGCTACATGGTGTATTGACTGGAGACGGCAAACATGAAGTAGATCAATGCTTTTAGTCTCTAATCAAGTTCTCCACAAAGACCTCATGGAGCCAAAGAGACCGGAGAGAGAGAATAGGGAAGGGGCAGCAATAGAGAGAGAGAGAGACAGAGAGAGAGAGAGAGAGAGAGAGAGAGAGAGAGAGAGAGAGAGAGAGAGAGAGAGAGGAGGGAGGAAGGAATGACTGTTTACTGTTGTTGTCCACACTAGGGACAGGAGGGGGCTGATGTGTCGTAAGGGATTGCAGCCATGTTTGTAAGGTCACATAATATCTTGAGACAGGCAGTGAGGTCAAACAAGGGCAAGGCCCGGGAGAGAGGGGGAGGAGAAGGAGGGAGAGAGGAGAGCCGGGAGACAGAAATGGAAGAACAGAGCGAACAGAGAGAGAGAGAAAAAAGAAAAAAAAAAACGGACAAGGAGGATGAGGGAAAAGCGGTGGGCTGCATGCCAAACAAGTGAAATAGTGACCAAGAAAACTGTGTGTGTTTGTGTGTGTGTGTGGTAGGACGCATGCGTGTGGCTATTTGTAGTATGTCTGTATGCTTGTTCTTGTTTGTTTGTTTCTGTGTGTATGTGTGTGTGTGTGTGTGTGTGTGTGTGTGTGTGTGTGTGTGTGTGTGTGTGTGTGTGTGTGTGTGTGTGTGTGAGAGAGAGTTAATGTTTGTGCTTGTGTGTGAATGTGTTTGAGTTAGGCTGAGTCTGTGTAGACTGAGGAAAAGAAAAGGGACAGCGAGGACATCATAGGCTGTTTGAAAAATCAACAACAAAATGAACAACAGTATAAGACAGGAGGGGTGGGAGATGAGAGAGAGAGAGAGAGAGAGAGAGAGAGAGAGAGAGAGAGCACTGTGAAGAACAGAGTGGAAACAAAGGTCAGAAAAGAGAGAGGTGGAAACAGTGGGCAAGAGATAGAGTTTGAAAAGAAAAATAGAGACAGAGTGAGAGAGAGAGAGAGAGAGAAGAAAGACTGATAGAGAGAGAAAGAGAGAATTGATGAGTGAGTAAACAAGAGAGGGAGA
>JAODXP020001414.1:0-7500 GCA_027497455.2 Sardinella longiceps | reverse complement strand
CACAGAAGAGACAAACAGACAGACAGACAGACAGACAGACAGACAGACAGACAGACAGGCATATATTTATTTATGCTGAATGTTATCTGCTTTTCCTCATCTGCTAGGCTACTGTAACTCTGGTTTGCTTGTTTGCCTGCCCTGTGCTGCCTTGGCCTGCAGGTGGAGCTGTCTTGGTGGGCTGGGTAACTGCTTACAGTGATTGCAGGCTAATTAAGTAGCCTTTAAAAACCCTCCAGTATGTTTGCTCTGTAGCTCACTCACTGCTTTAGCCTAAAGCAATGAGGCTTTTACAGCATTTTCTTTTCATCATTTCCCCTTTTTGCCTTCATTTTCACATCACATTCTTTAGATACATTACATTACATTGCATTACATTGCATTACATATGCATTTGATTTTGTTACATACTTTGTTCTTTAATATTATGTCTTACCAGTATTTGTATTCTATGTACAGATGAGTGCTGAATTGGATTGGTGCCTGTTCATTTTTATTTCACCCACTGAATGTGTGGCTATATGTGTTTTGAATTACTGTAATAGAGTCAACTCAACATCTGCCATAGGCAAAGTCCTAGTCCTAGTCGAAGTTATAAAAGCTATAAAACTGAAATCTCAAAATCTGATGTAAATATATTTATAAATATATATAAATTGAGAGAGAGAGAGAGAGAGAGAGAGAGAGAGAGAGAGAGAGAGAGAGAGAGAGAGTACCCCATTGTACTTTACATGTAAACTTGTTCTGCTTTGGCAATGCAAAGCTTACTTGAATTGAGAGAGAGAGAGAGAGAGAGAGAGAGAGAGAGAGAGAGAGAGCAGAAAGAGAGCGCAAGTGACCACTGAATACATTCTGTTGCAGCGATAAAAACAAAAACAGTGCTTGGACATTGTATTTCGTTCCCAAACTACTTCTGCCACATTACTGCAAGATAACATAATGGGATATGCTACAACAGAGTCCCTGTGGGAAGAGCTAAGCTAGGCCTATCTCTTC
Organism: Sardinella longiceps; assembly: GCA_027497455.2. NCBI lineage: Eukaryota > Metazoa > Chordata > Actinopteri > Clupeiformes > Clupeidae > Sardinella > Sardinella longiceps. The sequence continues at coordinate 6,504 of JAODXP020001414.1, read as the reverse complement.
TGAAAGATCTTTCTACTGTCAAACAGATGTGTGTGTATGTTTGTGTGTGATAAGATAAGATAAGATAAGATAAGATAGTACTTTATTCATCCCATAGAAAATTCAAGCATCCCGTTGTAGCATCCATAACAACATACACATACACATGATCAAATACACAAACAAGCACCGTCCTGTCAAGGTTGTCAAGTACCAGACATCTCAACAGCCACAGGCTAAGATGAAAGAGGCAGCAAGAAAAACAAGCGTCCCGTAGCATAGAAATGTGCAGGGAGCCGTAGTGCAAAGAGTGCAAGTGCTTTGAAACTAAATTTATAACAAATCCAGTGTAAAGTGGTTACACATTATAATAAAATAACACAATAAGTACACAATATGTACAGTTCACAACACAAGAAGTATGTATACAGTATGTATGATATGTGTGTGTATTTCATTATGACTGCGCTCTACAGTGTATGCTTAGAGTAGTCCTACCAAGTTAACATTGACTCTACTGACTCTGATAACAGATGAAGCAAATCGACAGGGCAACCCTACAGCTCCACCTCCTACCACTGAAGAAGGCCCAAGTGGGATGTCATCATGTTTTGTTGAATAAGCATTATGGGTTAGTAGCTGAAAGCCTGACATCCCCCTCCACCATCCCTGACCCCAAATTATTCCCAACCAATGAGGTGCAGTCTTACTGACCAATGGTGCAGATGATGCTAGTGTTGCGAGCTATGATTGGCTCCTGGTCGATGTCCAACAAGCAAAGGTGCTCCAAGAAGGTGTCAGCCATGGAGGCGTCCAGCTGCTGCCTCTGGATGAAGGAGTCAGGAAGAGACATGACGTCGGAGTAGCGTCGAATTCGAGCGGACAGGGACGGGGGTGCCAGAGAGTGACCGACCGAGCCGGACGCGGAGGCAGGCCAGAGTGCTGGAGGAAGAGAGAGAGAGAGAGAGAGAGAGAGAGAGAGAGAGAGAGAGAGAGAGAGAGAGAGAGAGAGAGAGAGAGAGAGAGAATGAGAGAAAGAAAGAAAAGAATGAATGGCAGCCATAAATCCATTATTGTCCCGTGCAAACCAAGTGTGAAGCCTGACAATGATCCCATTATTGGGTGAAAATGAAGTCTCTGTGTTTTTCTGAAATGGAGTGATTAATATCTCCAAAGACATTAATTGCATTCAGTCTGTCATAAAAGCCACAGCGTTTATCACCAAATTTCAGCTGGAGTCATTTAGTTTGTTGTGCAGGGGGACACCCTGAAACGAGAGAATAGAAAAAGAGATAGAACTTAGAAAAGAGATGCAAATGTGAGAGAAAAATGGAAGTGAAAAATACTGTAGGACATATAGTGTCTATATATTGTTTTTTTTTGTTTGTTTGTTTGTTTTTTTCCCCAGCTTTTCCTAATGGTGTGAGCATGTGTATGGTGTATGGTGCATGTCTCCACCTTCAGAAGAGAGAAAAAAATCATCTTTTTATCAGAGGATTCAAGTTTTTTTGTGTGTCTTTTTTGCATGGTTGTTCCAAGAGCTTCTAGCTGAATTTCTCTTGAACTTTTGTGGAAGGCCCTAGTGACGTGGATGCAAAGACCGGTCCCAGACTATCAAACAAAGGTGGGGGTGACATGCTGTCCTGTCAAGATACAGTTGCCATAGAAACAGAGCAAGCTGTGCGGGAGCACTTTGCTACATGGCCACACACCCTTTGAGAAATGGTGCAGAGAGAGAGAAAAAAAAGAGAGAGAGAGAGAGAGAGAGAGAGAGAGAGAGAGAGAGAGAGAGAGATGAAGGAATTCAATGTCGAGAAAGTGAAAAAGAAGGACAGGCATTCAAAAAATTCTGATTTTCATTTTTTACACATATACACTGTATGACGTCTTACAGTATAAGTCAATTCACTAAGGTTGACAAGTCTGGACAAGTCTACCCACATAAATATTTTGAGTGTTTTGTGGGGTCATTGTGTGTGTGTGTGTGTGTGTGTGTGTGTGTGTGTGTGTGTGTGTGTGTGTGTGTGTGTGTGTGTGTGTGAGAGAGAGGTCTCAGTCAAGTGTCCTTGGGTCCATTCCTCTCCAGTGCAGTGTGACAGAGAGTGAGAGGAGCTATGACGGCACAGGAGGAAGGCTCAAGGAACACACACTCCAGTACATCTGTAAGGTCAAACTCAGCAGCACATCATACAGAGGGAGAATACATAGGAAGTGTGTGTGTGTGTGTGTGTGTGTGTGTGTGTGTGTGTGTGTGTGTGTGTGTGTGTGTGTGAGAGAGAGAGAGAGACAGAGAGAGAGAGAGAGAGAGCGAGAGAGTGGAGGGGTGAGAGAGGTGAGGGAAGGAGAGGAGGGGAGGAGAAGACAGATTGAAGATTGAAGAAGATGTCAACTCATGTTAAGACTGAGTGTTGATGGAGTGGAAAGAAAGAGAGTCAGAATCATAGGGAGACAGAGAAAGGAGGAGGAGGAGGATGAGAGAGACAGAGAGAGAGAGAGAGAGAGAGAGAGAGAGAGAGAGAGAGAGAGAGAGACCATAGAAACCATAGAAGAGAGCAGGGGTGCTAGAAATGGAACAACCTGCACATGTACACACATACAGTAAACACACACACACATACACACACACAGCACACACGCACACACACACGCACGCACACACACACACACACACACACACACACACACACACACACACACACACACACACACACACAGAGAACAGAAGAACACTGACATGCATATCAGATAATACATAATATGGCACAAATACCTAAGCATCATTATACAGAAGCTTTCTCAAGATTGCCAGCCAAATAGACTGGTGCTCCTGGGCAGTGAGCGGGCTATCTGATCAGATATTAAATGCAAACTCCTGCAAATTATGGTGAATAAAGTGACATTTACCCAATTGTGGATTTCCTCCAGCGCTACAATAAGTGCATTATGTGAAACTTAGAACAATGAGAGAGAGAGAGAGAGCGTAGAGAGAGAGAGAGAGAGAGAGAGAGAGAGAGAGAGAGAGAGAGAGAGACCAGGCCTGCAGGTTAGGTAAGGCAGGCTAATAGTGGCTCTGCAATAAAAACTCTATTAAAGCCAGCGATATTCAAACTCTCTTGTATTGGATATAAGAGGGAAGAAAACTGGACACAGAGCTCCCAGAGAAAAACAGGAAGTAATAAGTGGAAGATTTTAAAGTACAAAATGAGCACAAATACTGATGTTCATAAGAAATCTGCAGTGATCCTATCTACCATTTACAGCAAAAAATCTCATTTTTTTCAGCAATCCAGAGTAATCCTATTACTGCTGTTTCATAAGATAGATAGATAGGTGAATAGAAACAGAGATAGAGAGATGGATAGTTACTGTATAGATGCTTTGCTTATCTCATGGGAAATCATGGAGCAATAATCATCAGTAGTCATGTTTTAGTAAACATTATACTTGTAGAGTATTTGATTGTGCTGTAATCTTTTTGGCTGAGTTAGTTATACGATGCATCCCAGACCATATAAGGCTGATATGGTGCCAAGTGCCAACACAACAATACATCTATGACTAGTTTGTGGTGTCCGTCTGTCTTCCCTGTGGAGGTGTCAGGAGTCCATAGCTGAGAGGGACACGTGGCTTTTGGTGCAACTATGCCAAAAATAGGCCAGGATGGACAGACACACACACACACACACACACACACACACACACACACACACACACACACACACACACACACACACACACACACATATGCACACAAAGATACACAGTCACATTCACTCCTGCACCTCAGCCCCCCCGCCCCCAACACCCACACACACACACACACACACACACACACACACACACACACAAGTATTATGTAACATACATAAAACCACACATTTATCCTGCCTTCAGGTTAGCACAGGTAAATCTCCTGGAAGCAGGAGTACATGAGATGGGCCTCTGCAAGTCACTGCAAACACACAATGATTAACAAACACTCACCAGAGGGAGAGAGAAAGAGAGAGAGAGACAGAGAGAGATGAAAGGGGGGAGGGGGGGCAGAGAGAGTCAATCTATAATGTTCATTGTACCCCCTTGTACTTTGCATGTAAACTTATTCTGCTTTGGCAATGCAAAGATATTGGATTGAATTGAATTGAATTGAATTCAAGAGCATTGAAGAGAAGAGAGAGAGAGAGAGAGAGAGAGAGAGAGAGAGAGAGAGAGAGAGAGAGAGAGAGAGAGATGAGGCCAGGTTTAGGTCTTCCATTGGCTGCCTGGAAGGTTGTAAGATGTGAGTCCATGTTTGACTCACACACACACACACACACACACACACACACACACAGTGCAACCATTCTTCCCAAGCTCAAACAACTTAGTATCCTACAATAAATTCTGTATTTTTAGTGTGTATCTGCAAGTTTATGTCTTGTTACTAGAGCTGATGGATATCTGAATATCCAAAGGGTTAAATGTATTACCTATCTCCTGTATCTCTCTATCTGACTATCAATAAAGGAATGCTTTTGTAAGGACTAGGAAGCCTGCTGGTTAGAGGAGGGTTGCCAAACCTCAAGACCAAACACACACTTGCTATACCAGTTATGCTTGGATTCTAAACAACTAAGTAAGACAGGCATCAGGCTTATGTTGATTTGTTGATCTATGTTGATCTCCCTACTACTATTAAGTGGCTGTGTGTGTGTGTGTGTGTGTGTGTGTGTGTGTGTGTGTGTGTGTGTGTGTGTGTGTGTGATGCAGATGTGTGTGCATGGAATGTACATATCAGGGCTAGGTACACTGGTTCAGTGAGTGTGTCCTAAGTGAACATTTAGGGTTGGGCCCAGTTAAAAAATGTATTTGTAGATATGTATGTGTGTAAGGGTTCAACCTTTGAGCACGGTGTGCAATTATGAACAAGCACACAGTAGGTGAAGGCCACAGGCCACACAGGTCGTGCATATGGGAGTGTGTGTGTGTGTGTGTGTGGGTGGGTGATCATGTGTCTTTGTGTGGGAGAGAAAGAGAGAGGTAGAGATAGTTAGAGAAAGCAAGTGAGTAAGTATGTGTGAATAAGAGTTGAAGATTAAGTGAAAAGTTGAAGTACTGTAGACATATGTGTCTATCTCTTATGTCACAAAAAAATACTGTAATATGGCCATTTGTAAGGAAGTTACTAGAAAGATCCACAGACACAATAACCTCTCCATGCCCCCCTCCCTCCCTCTCCAATCAGTCAGCCTCTGAGATAAGCACAGCCTTACATAGGCTAGGACTCACCCACTCATGCCTCTTATGGCACTGATTAGGCCTACCTACATTAGTCTCTACACTAAACAGCAATGCCACACCTAGGCTAATGTACAGGACCTTGATAATAGCTATCTAAAAGAGGTAGGCATTATACTGATGTAAAGAAACCCATTAAAAGCATACTGGTGTAAGACAACTCATTATTAAATCATTAAAAGCTGTCTAAAGAGGTAGGCATTTTACTGCTGTAAGAAAACTAGTGCTGGCAAAATTAACTGATTAATCATATGATTAATCCGAAAAATCCAACTCGGATTAAAAAAATGAACTCAGATCCTGATGGATATGATTCCACTTTCATGGTATGTATTTGGTTCAATTTCAGATAGAAAATGGCTCAGCTATCAAGTCAAAATATACAAAGATTATGGCTTAGTTTGTGACTGTCCAACAACATGTTCTTGTGGAATCCTTGGGGGTAGGGGACAGGTGTCAAACTCCTCAAACAAGAAACCATATAGCAAGCGGTTCCTTTTCCTCTTTTGGTTATTCACACTATGAGTCTACAAATGATGTAACTGAGCCACAAATGCAGCAATCTAAAGGTGACAATCTTCAGGAACTCATGACCAGTGACAGTCACATTACTGACAGTCCCTCTGAGCTTTCCAAATTAGACCTCACTTGGTTTGTTACAAAAGCAACTTCCTTTGTTCTTTCCGCCTGGCTGCAGCGACCATTACCAAAAGAAAATATTGGAAAGCTCACAGAGATGTTGAAATATTTTTGAAGGTTCAAAGAATTTTAGTTCAATGCACAGGTGACCCTAGCTTTACAATTATTAGATTAGAGTAGAACAGAATAGAGCAGAATAAAAGAGAATATAATAGAACCTAAAGTATCTTTCATAGAACTCTTTGCAATAGAATAGAATGGAATAGAATAGGAGAGTATTCACATAGCTTTTGAAATTAGGCATCATTAAGTGCACAGCAAATAGACTCAACATGAAGAAGATTCCTTAGAAAGAACACATATGTGTAGTCCCTTACAAAAATACAACTTGAGTTGTATTAATCTGAGTGATTAAAAGTTTGAGTGTGAGTTAAATTCCCTGCAGGGAGACTCACCATCCATGCTGAGGTTGTGGTGTGTGGGCTAATGTGAGTTGACTGCTGCTGGGCTGGACTGTAGACACCTGTGGTGCTCCGAGGCTCCCAGACTGAGAATTGATCCACACGCTAACGCTAATCTGCACTTTCGCTTCTGAGACTGTCCACCTGTCTA
>JAODXP020001413.1:20000-23000 GCA_027497455.2 Sardinella longiceps | reverse complement strand
ATAAACTAGCAGGCTATCTCATCTATGTTACAGCTCTCCTAGCCTCTGGTATATTAGTCAAATGCAGAATTAACATTTTGGATCAAGCGTCGCGTTAAGGACGAGCTGAGCTTTTCAACGGTGGTCATGTGAAGGCCCCTTAATGATTTCGCACACGGAGTGACTTAAAAGGAAAATACCAGAGTGAATTCAAGTATAGCGCTGTTGACAGAGCTTGCTAAATGCGCTAGTTAGCGAGTGGAACAAAATAATTTGGTGAAGCACAGACCGAACGCGAACGCAGAAGCGAACAGGCACTTTACACTGATCACACATCAATGGGACCTGACTGTTGAAAACCGAAAGTAAGATCTGAGGTTACATTGACTCAATGTAAAGTGTTTCACGTTCGCTTTAGGTCTATGCTGTTCGAAATTCTTTCATTTCATGCTAAATATATTGCTGTTAGAAGGCTCGTGCAGCAGGGCTATGCTTAAACTTACTCCGGTATTTTCCTTTAAATCAGAGATCGGTTTCAGAGCTGTGTGGTTCCTGATGGAGTCCAATATGGTTCTCTCCTGCAGGTCAATACTGTCGGTCAACGCTGCAGCTGTGTGGGTTCCTTGCCATCTCATAAACTTGCGTCATTAGAAGCACCGTCCTAATAGCCCTGTGTGTGTGTGTGTGTGTGTGTGTGTGTGTGTGTGTGTGTGTGTGTGTGTGTGGCACCATGCCATGTCAGCTCTTTCAATCTGTTTATCTTCAGTCTCCCTGGTGGAACAGAAAATCACTTAGGAGAGCAAATATTCCACCGTTTCCATCCTCAAAGTTCAAAGGGTAGAGTGAGTCAGAAGATAGATAGATAGATAGATAGATAGATAGATAGATAGATAGATAGATAGATAGATAGATAGATATAGAGAGAGAGGGCATCAGGGGGGGGGCATCAGTCTTGGTTAGATCTATAGAGAGAGAGAGAGAGCGCATCAGTCTTCGTCAGATCGTAAGAGAAAGAGGATCAGTCTTCGTCAGATAAACAGAGAGAGTGAGAGACAGCGTTGGTCCTAGTCAGGTCGAGAGAGAGAGAGAGAGAGAGAGAGGAGAGAGAGAGAGAGAGAGAGAGAGAGAGAGCGCCAGTCATGGTCAGATTGAGAGAACATCAGTCCTGGTCAGATCAAGTCAGAGAGAGAGAGAGAAAGAGGGCCAGTCCTAGTCAGATGGAGAGAGAGAGAGAGAGAGAGAGAGAGAGAGAGAGAGAGAGAGAGAGAGAGAGAGAGAGAGAGAGAGGGCCAGTCAGTCCAAGTCAGATGAGAGAGAGAGAGAGAGAGAGAGAGAGAGAGAGAGAGAGAGAGAGAGAGAGAGAGAGAGAGCGCCAGTCAGTCCTAGTCAGATGGAGAGAGAGAGAGAGAGAGAGAGAGAGAGAGAGAGAGCGCTAGTTCTGGTCAAACTGAAAGAAGAACAGCCTGTCTGAACAGCAATGGCACGGGTACAGTACAGTATGTGGGCTAGGTGGGCTGTGGAGGAGGACATTCTTTGGATGTTCTTTCCCAGGGAGTCTTTATTGTGCCGACAGACACGTACAGTACAGTGTCTACAGTTCTCTACGTGTCCACTGCAACATTCCTGCTTCCATTACAACTCCCAATAGTGTTTAAGTATTATATACCTCAGGGAATCATATAAGCTCTCTTTTCTTTCATTGGATTTATTATTCATACACGCTGCTGCAAATACTTGGGCAGTATTGTGTGTCAATAATTGAACTGAACTGTAGAGAGAGAGAGAGAGAGAGAGAGAGAGAGAGAGAGAGAGAGAGAGACAGAGAGAGAGAGAGGTGGAGAGAGAGAGAGTGCGTGTCTGTGGGTACTACAGACTAACAGAAAGAGACAGAGACAGAGAGAGAGAGAGAGAGAGAGAGGGAGTGTGTGTCTGTGGGTGCTACAGCACCAGCCCAAACCCTATATAATATAGACTCAATAGTCTCTAATAGAAGCAGCACCTGCTGAGCGCTGGACTCTTGTTGACAGTAAGGCCGCACAGAGGCAGAGGTAGCGCTGCATTCCTCTCCAGTGAGTCCACTTTGAATGGGTCCACTCTGAATGGGCCATTGTGTGTCGGGGCCTGTTTTGCTCTCCGCACAAGAAAGAAGAGGAAGCGTCTTTCACCTGAGAGAGATGATGTGATCTCCTCACACACCTGGGAGAGGGACTGCTGTTATTGTGGGGAGTCACTGGGAATGCAAACACAATCATACCCTCAGACTGGAGATGAATGAGGAATTATGGTCATGATGACAAGCGTAGGTGGGCCATTGCCAGTTAAAAGGTGTAGGCCTAGTTAAAATAAGCATCACATATTTTAAAATCTGGGAGCAGGACTAGACTAAATTAACTCCAGTACACACAGGCATGGACTGGCCATAGGGCATACAGGGCAATACCCGGTGGGCCGATGGTCATTTTTGGGCCGGGACTGTCATTTACTCATAATTTCCATAAAGGATATTGGGCAACTTTAATTAAATCTCTCATATTCATGCAATATGTCCAACTTACAGTGTTATTTTAGCTAGCCACAACATTACTATTATTGAATAAAATCATGATGGGCCACCATGGGCAAAAAAAGCCTGGGCCAATTTTTGGTCCCAGTCCAGCCCTGAGTACATGGTGGCTAGAACTGGCCCTGAGTAGCAAGGGAACCATGACCGTGACGAAGGCCCAGAAAGTCAATTCAATTCAATTCAATTCAATTCAAGCTTTATTGGCATGACAAATATTTTGCATTGCCAAAGCAGAACATGTAAAGTTTACATGCAAAGTACAATGGGGTAAAGTGAAAGAATTCAATTCAATTCAATTCAATTCAATTTTATTTGTAGAGCGCACAAATACAGTACATTGTCTCGCGGCGCTTTACAGACAGTACTGGAAGCATCCATGAGAATCAGGGGCAAGGAAAAACTCCCTCGCTTTGTAAATAGTTTGTTATGTAGTAGCCTCATGGACTCAGCCTACCTGC
>JAODXP020001413.1:5000-10000 GCA_027497455.2 Sardinella longiceps | reverse complement strand
TGTGTGTGCAAGTATGTGTGTGTGTACGTGTTAGCCATCACACCTGTGCCCTTTGACTTCCTCACCTCTGGAATGTGGCCGCAGCGGGGAGCAAGGGTGAGGACCTCTGTGAGGACGGCAAGCACAAGAGTCCAAAAAGGTGGGTCCAGAGGAATGTCCCAGGCCCCTGTGAAGATCACACCAGCTCTAATGAATGGCCTGTCAGTAAGGTCCAGCCTCGGCCATGCAGCACACACACACACACACACACACACACACACACACACTCAGTAAGGCTGAGTCTCGGCCATGCAGCGCACACACACACACACACACACACACACAACAGACAGACAGACAGACAGACAGACAGATAGACAGACACACACACACACACACACACACACACATACACACACACACACACACACACACACACACTCAGTAAGGCCGAGTCTCGGACATGCAGCACTGAGGCTGTTTATGAGGCTTATGTAAGCAGCCTTTGTCCGCCCAGGAAGGACAAGAAGGAGAGACATTTTACAGTGTTTAAAAAATGCTTTGCAGCGACGGATTAGTTCGCCCATTCCTCCTTAGCAACCGCGGACTATTGTTTGTATTGGTTACGCAACATGTCACTGTTTGGCTGAGTCTCACCAATGACATAAATACAATATTTAGCAGCGCTACCTAAACAAAGCAGGGAGACACACACACACACACACACACACACACACACACACACACACACACACACACACACACACTGTGGGTCTTATCTGCATGCGCTTAGACCAGCTCACGCACCAGACAGACGCCACTGGAGGCCTATCTGTCCACTAGCCTAAACTGTAGATGGACTCTAGCGGTAGCAATTGAATTTGCTCAGCGAGTATGTCCAGGTATCAGCCACAGGTTGTTCTCAGACATTGGTGGTGTCTGCGCTGTCTATCCAATCACAACGCTCTTGGTTGTATTCAGACATTGTGGTGTTTATCTGGACAGGGAGTCATTGGACGGGTTTAGCGTTTGAATCGGCTTGTTAGTCGCTCTGGTTGGTTGTAGCCGTCTTACCTAAGGGTCCATCACTCGTGGTCTGACTTTACATTTTATTTGATAGTCTGGCTTGTCAGGCTACCTGTCAACTACACTGGCTCAGTAAGAAGCCGCTTTTGGATTAACTGGTACCAGCTCGACGCGGTTTGACACGACACGGTTTGACACGACACGGTTTTGTACAGAATGTTTTGTTTTCCACTGTATAAAAGTGCCGTTCAATGAAACTGGTTGCTATAGCAACAGTGGAGTAAACCATGGTAGTGTCACCAACATGAAAAGACAGTAAGAACAATCGCTACAGTGAATGAAATAAACCGCTTTTTGTTTCATCTTGGTAAGTGGCTGTTTGCCAGATAAGACACTTTTTTAGGGAGATGAGAATCCTGTCGTACTAACACTGCTAGTTAACTGCTGAGCTAGCTGCCATGGGCTTGTTTAGATTGTTAGCATTATGGAGCTAGTGATAGTAACGACCACTCAAGTAACAGCAAAATCCACACGTCATAGTATAGTACCAGTTCAGCACGCTTGGTACCTTGGTCAAAGGTGGTGCCAAAAATGGTACCAGTACCAGATTTTACCAGTGGAAAAGCAAAAGAAGTGAGCCAATTAGAATCGCAGCAATGGATGTTCTGAGTGGCTCCGACAAAATAGACTTCAATCGTAATCCACAATTTTGGCAGAAGAGTTGGGCGCTGGTGTGCAGGGTTGCATTGAAAACAATGGAATGTTGGAAGCGGAGTGTGGAGCACTTTTTAAGTAGTTCCTTGTGTAACGGAGGCCAGCTAGCGCGGCTAGCTCGGTGGTAGTGTGTAAATCCTCATCACCCAATTCCATGGGCGCTTCTAACACGCTGAGTTAGAAGCTCGGGCTTTTAGCTCAGTTGGTTAGAGTGTTCCACTCCCACGCCGGGAGTTTGTAGCTTGCGGGGTGGCGGGTTCGAGACCCGTGTGCGGTGCGGTCCGCCACCGGCTACACTTGCAAAAACCCTAACCAGACAAGCCAGTTGACAAAGGGTAGACTGCGACTCAATTCTGATTGACTGAGATTGACTGATCATTTTACTAATTTATAGTTGGTGATGTTCTTCAGGCTGGAGTTAGACAGCTGTAAGTTCAGCACAAATAATTATAATATAATATAATTATTATAAGGGGTGAAAGTAGTTTCAATTTCTTACCGGCACTATCGACACTCCTCCGAGGGGAAATTAAAAAAAAAAAAAAATGTTTTTAGTGGGCCTGTGTTATGTATGTATGGTAGGCCTATATGAATGTAGCCTATGTATGGAGGATGGTTATCAACAGACCCCACTTCCCAGACATCCCAACCTCCTCATCGCTCATTTCTCCATATTGCTGCTATATACTGTATGTTTTTACTTAATCAGTGCATGCGATTTCTTTTTAATATGGGTTTTGATATAGGCAGAAACCCTCTTCTCTTACCACTACTACATACCACCTGTCAATCTTATACCTATACTCTAATGTTATAGGTGCATGTAGGCTTAGTTTCACCCCTGATTATTATGTTAATCAAAGATCATGTTCATGTAGGTGAAGGCCCTCATGACCTGTTTGTTTGGATACTTTGGGTCCTGAGTACCTACAATCGGCCCCTGTACCAGATTCCCGCTTGTTTTTCTCTGCTTCCCCATCATAGCCCTGGTTTGGGCCAAAGACTATAAACAACATTGTGTTTGAAGCAAGATTTTATCCTGGTTAAAAGAGCAACATTAAAACAAGCAGACCTCCATCACGGGCTACAGATAGCGATTACCTTATGCAAATAAAAAGGAAAGAAAATAACAATCCCTGGAAAAAAAGTTACAGTTGCCGTGGTTACCCAGATAAATCTTATCACCCTGTTTAATAATTCACAGACATTGGCACCACAATTTTCTCTCTCTCTCTCTCTCTCTCTCTCTCTTGAATTAGTTCTGTCTGGTTCAGTAGTTCATTCTCTCTCTCTCTCTCTCTCTCTCTCTCTCTCTCTCTCTCTCTCTCTCTCTCTCTCTCCCCCCTCCCTCTCTCTCAAACTAGTTGTGTGTGGTTCAGTAGTTCAGTGCTGTCAGACAGGAGGTCTCTGGTCCCTCTTGTCTGGTCTGGTCTGTGAGTGAGTGCACTGCACTGCAAATGCAGGATATACAGGATATGACTCATGTGTACTTAGTCATGTTCTAATGTAGCCTAATCTCCTGCCCCACCGCAGCAGCCTGAGGGGGATATGCCAGGATGTCAGGCCTCTGGTGGGGCACTGCCAGTGGGGGAGGGGAAGGGATGGCAGCCTGGGTACGGTAGGGTAAGGCATTGAGGGTAGGGCAGAACTGCATGGGCACCAGGAGGAGTTCTTGGGGAGGGCAGCATGCCTGGCAGAGTTACTCCAGAGGAGATATCTGTATGGGCTTATTTCACACCAGAACATTCAGAGATTCTAGAACCATTCCATGGTAGTAAACTGAACATTCTATCATTGAAATGCATTGAATCTATCCCTCTCTCTGACTTGAATTTATCCCTTTTTCTGACTTCCTAATTTGTGGGCTTCCCACGTGCATTATTTGAAAGAAAGTGAATTTAGACATGTTTTACATGTTATTCCCCATTTTTTTTCAAGTCAGGAAGAGGCATAAATCCAATGCATTTCAATGATAGAATGTTCAGTTCACTACCATGGAATGTCGGAATGTTCAGGTGTGAAATAAGCCCATTACTTTGCAAAGTTATGGGCTTATTTCACACCTGAACATGTGTGTGTGTGTGTGTGTGTGTGTGTGTGTGTGTGTGTGTGTGTGTGTGTGTGTGTGTGTGTGTGTGCATGAGAGATAGCAAAAGTATGCATGTGAGCAAGATAGTATATATGTAGGAGTCTGTGAATGGGTTTGTGTGTGAGTGTGTGTGTGTGTGTGTGTGCATGCGCCTGTGTGTGTGTGTGTGTGTGTGTGTGTGTGTCTGTGCATACATCAGCAAGAGCTGAGTGCTGAAAGCCGTTGGCAGTTTGTCATGTGGATTTGGAAATGAAAGGGTAATGCCTGATGGCAGGCTCCTCTCCATCTCACACACACACACACACACACACACAGAGCAACCACCCCCACCCCTCCCACGGTTGGTTGTCTCTGAGTGCTGTCTCTCGCCAGGCCTTAGGAGGCTCTATTGGCCAATGACACACACACACACACACACACACACACACACACACACACACACACACACACACACACACACACACACACACACACACACACACACACACACACACACACAGGCCTTAGTAAAGTGAAGGAGGCTCTATTGTAGTATTGTCCTGGATAGGCACTGGGCCACAGACAGCTCAGGGGAATACAGCTGAATAGAGACCTACACACAGACACACACACACACACACACACACACACACACACACACACACACACACACACACACACACACACACACACACACACAGAGAGAGACATTGTAAATATTATTCATACAGGAACAGAAACAATGGTCTTAGGCTAGGAGGTTTTACCTAAAGAATGCAGCATTATTAGAGAGGGCTCATAAAATAAGACACTTCAGCACAGCACAGCACAGCTCTTCTCTTTCTCTCTCTCTCTCTCTCTCTCTCTCTCTCTCTCTCTCTCTCTCTCTCACACACACACACACACACACACACACACACCGTCTCTCTCTCTCTCTCTCTCTCTCTCTCTCTCAAACACACACACACACACACACACACAACGTCTCTCTCTCTCTTCCGCTCTCTCTCTCTCTCCCACTCTGTCTGTCTTTCTCTCTCGTGTCAGGAAGGAGAAAGTGATGAAGTGGAGAGGTCTCTCTCTCTCTCTCTCTCTCTCTCTCTCTCTCTCTCTCTCTCTCTCTCTCTCTCTCTCTACTCTGTCTTCTCTCTCTCTCTCTCTCTCTCTCTCTCTCTCTCTCTCTCTCTCTCTCTCTCTCTCTCTCTCTCCCTCT
>JAODXP020001412.1:0-22887 GCA_027497455.2 Sardinella longiceps | reverse complement strand
GTACAGTAGGCTCATTATAAATGCTGGTCATACTGGTGGAGGAGGAATTGTTATTTTTATGGACATCATATTGCTGATGTCACAGAATAGGTCTACCCATCAGTTGTGAATCAAAGATGGTATATTACTTGATAAAGTAAGGTAGACTTACCGGGGGGTCTGGGGGTACTCCCTCCGAAAATTTTGGAATAGTTAGATTTTTTTTTCCTGCATTTTGGTCCATTTTAACAGGTTATTATATATAGGCTATATTTTTAAATTATCCTATTACTTTTGCACTTCATATGAGATTTGAGGTTTGATGTTGCACTAAAAAGTAGCATTGCCGGGACAATACTGAGGATGACAGCCCTGCTTGAAGGATATGTTCAGCTCCATGGTAATAGTAAGTAAGGATAATACAAGGCCTACTGTATGAGAAAAGTTTGTTTATTTTGGAGTGTTAATGCTCTGGTGAAATGTGAATGATAAGGGAAAACTTCACTCTAGGAGCATTAGACTCTTTGCTAAATTAGTTGTCATTGGCTCTCTGTAAATCAAACATAAGCTTCATTCTTGAAATGGAATTATAGAAAAACCCATCTAGATTATTTCCAGTGTATCAGTTCACTATCCATGCCTTAGATTCTTGAGCAAGGTAGGCTCTTTGCCTTTCAGGGTAATTACCTTTAAGCTGTAGTTTCAGTTATTACCTGTGCCAATAGGCCTATTACTTCAAATAGCTTTAGAATCAAAAGGAAAAAAAAAATAGTAAAGTTGAAAGCATGTATTTTCAAATTTTATTCCTAGTTTATTGCGCAAAGAAGAATGAAGGTGCAATAAGCACCACATCTTTGGAATGAGCTACAGAATATATTTAGTATGGACTCTCTGCCAACTTTAGAGGTTTTAAAAGAAGTACTCAACACTGTTTATACTGAGGAATGTCACTGTTTCTGAAACCAAAGCCCTTTTCTGCCCTCTTTCTAGTTGTCTTTTGTGTAAGTGTTTAGTATGTGTGTAAATTATGTTTTGTCTGTATTTGTCTTTGTCTTCTCTGCAACTGCCTGTTTTATACTGCTGCCATTTCGACCAGGACTCCCTGGCAGAAGAGACGCTTAGTCTCAATGGGACTATCCTGGCTAAAAAGGCTTTAAAAAAATATATATATATATATATCATATTCCTTTCTATCAGGGGTAGTCCTAACCTCTATGATGTCCTGGGTGAACAGGCACCTTATCTGTCACCCCCCCCCCCCCCTTGGTAATTTTTGTTTGTTTTATTTCTTGAGCTCTTGGTTACTAGATGGAACTCCAGCAGGCAATTAAGCCACCAGATAAAGATAGTTCCCTCTAAAAATATGGGCGATCTTTAAACTACAATTGAACGCTGTATTGTCGAGCAAGTACATAACAAGTGGTGCCAGTGGATTCACCTGGTTGTCTAGTTTAATTTGATACCAAATACTCCCATTGTAGGGTCAGATATATACCCATACCAAAGCTTCCAAATAAAAAGACAATGAAGCAAACCTGTGTCACCCGCGTTTTTTTTTTTTTTTTGGCGCTCGCGTGCTCGCGTGTCCGTGATTTTTAGGGGGGCTGAGCTAAATTTCAGGGGGCTTGAGCCCCCTAAAAATGCCCTAAAATCGCCACTACAGAGAGGTGAATTTGGGGGGCATGGTGTGGCCGTCAGTCGATCACAAAGAGATGTCTCGCGCCCCACCTGTCATGTGTCTGCGCCCCACAGTTTGAGAAACACTGGTGTAAACTATCCTGGATTTCAAATTATGGTTGCCAAGATATCACAGAGAGACAAGTCTTTGCCGCAAAGGACTCAGGTAAAAACCTGAATGGGTATACCTGAATGAAATCAATGGGGTCCTCTATTGGCTGGAGTTTCTCCATCTCAGCATTTCTGTTCTTCAGTTCAGCGATTTCCAGCTCCAGCTTCTCCAGGAGTCCTTCTGCTTGACTCATCTCTGCCCTCTCCTGAGCTCTGATCTTCTCTGTCACCTCAGAACGCTTTTGCTCCAAGAAGCTGATCAGATTAGTGAAGATCCTATCTGTTTCTTCGACAGCTTCCTGTGTAGAGGCCTGGTAGGAGAAATGGACTTACATAGCAGCTTATTTTCCACCACTGTAAAGGATTCATCAACCCACAAGCATCTTAAGTTGCATGCCATGCCTGATTCAGAACAGAATATTCGCAGTGTATGAATGCATGTTAACAGATTGCGCCAGCATGGGACACAGCTGTTAATTCTGCTTCCACAAAGCAATCTGGGTATGCAATGCGACTCATTCATTTGCATATCCTACTTTATGCAAAATAATGTGCGTGATTACCCGTGATTACCCAAGTGGTGATTACCCAATGACAAATCAGTGGACTATGATGATTTAATTATTAATTACTCTTAAGACGGTTTGTTGGATTTTATACATAAAAATGGAAAGGGTGGAGCTGTCATGGATGGAGCCCCTAATCAGCATACATAGGCCTACAGCATATTAAAAACAGGTTATGTTTTTTTTTTCTTTACATTTATGTTTATGAGTATTCACCTTCAGGGTCTCAAGGGTCCGTTTCACTTCCTGCATCTTGTTCTCCCTCTGCTGAATTTGACTCTGGTGGTCCTTCTTTATCTGAACCAGTGATTTCTGTGGATAAATGTACAGTCATAAATGTACAGTTAACATTGAAGCAATTGTTCAGAGTGGATTTCCACCAGGTTCATTTTGAGAATAAAAACTCAAAAACAAATTGTATTTGGGGTGTAATATCTGGGCCTTTTATTAACTTTCCAATCCCCAGACTTGATGAGCAGAGACAATAGTTAGACCACTTTCACTCAAACTTGATGGAGGGAGAAAGAAATGACATACCTGCTTCTCAGTCCGTTCTGCAATAGCTGAGACAGTTTTGTGTCCATTGTGGTCATCCATAGAACACAACATACAAATTAGCTTTTGATCTTTGCGACAAAACACCTCAATAATCCTGTCATGTTGTGAGCAAATCTTCTCTTGCAGCTGTGAGGAGGCACTGACCAGCTTGTGTTTGTTAAAGCGAGGCACATCAAAGTGAGGTTGGATGTGAACTTCACAATATGAAACCAGACATGTCAGACACGACTTGATTGCTTTGAGCTTACTCCCTGTGCAGAAATCACACTCCACATCACCTGGTAAAGCGTAGGAATGAGCCTTAACATCTGTTTGTACTTCAGTCTTCTTTAGTTTCTCCACAACATTAGCCAACATTGTGCTTTTGTGAAGAACAGGCCTGGGGGTAAAGGTCTGTCTGCACTGAGGGCAGCTATACACACCTTTCTGGTCTTCTTGATCCCAGCAGCCTGTAATGCAGTTTAAACAGAAACTGTGTCCACAGGGAACAGTCACTGGATCCTTCAGTAGATCCAGACAGATTGAACAGCTAAATTCATCCTGAAACACTGAAGCACTCGCCATCTCTTCTTCTCAAACAAATTTTATGCCGGCTACAAGTAAAGCTAGGAAAGTTTCATTTCAACAGAAGTGGGAGTGTTCCTGGTCTTGTGGATAATAAACTTTTAAAGGGACAGAACACAGTTCCAGGATGTCTAGATCTGCAGTATATTTTTTTTTTTTGATAAACCTATTGTCATATCCTAATTGTTTAAGGTCCAAGAGTAAACTAGAAAAGTGCTCAGATAGCACAGACCTCCGCCAAGACAATGTGGTCACAGATGGTGTTCTGGATTACTGATCACCACCAAAATCGAATCAGTTCTTACTTGTCCCATACACAGGTTGTCATCCAAATCCGTGCAGTACTTTTAGTATTATTTTGTACAGACAGACAGACAAACACACACACAGACACCGGCGAAAACATAACTTCCTTGTCGGAGGTAAAAATAAGTTTTGAAAGCTAACAACTGCAGACCTAACCTGTGTGCTTCTCAAATCTCAGTTGAGTTTAATAATGGTTCTGTAATAAGACCTACCACAGCAAAATGATTACCTTGCTTCTCAGTTGTATAAAAGGCTCCCATACAAAAAATGCTGCAAATAGCCTATACCAGGGGTGGCCAACCCGAGGCTCGGGAGCCACATGCGGCTCTTTGCCCGGAGTCATGCGGCTCTTACGTTCATTTCAAGGCTTCAAAATTACAGCGTCACTACAGCTCACTCCATGCCAACCTCGACCAGGATTTTCCAAAAGGGCCTGAACTTCTAATTGAACTTGTGATCTTACTATTGGGGTACATTTCTCGTATTGGTGTGTGACATTTACAATCATCTGTCTGGCAGAGGTGTGTGTGTGTGTGTGTGTGTGTGGAAGAGATGGTTGGGAGTGTGTGCCCATGTGTATGATGTTGCTGGCCTGTGGGCTTACTATTGTAGGGGTACATTTCTGTTATCATGTTGGTGTGTGACTTTTACGATACATCTCACTGGCGGAGTGAGTGTGCGTGTGCGTGCGTGTGTGTGTCAGAAGGATGGGTAATGTACTAGTTGTAACAGGTTCATGATTCGGTGTGCCGATGTGACTCTTTGCTGTAACATAGTCAGATATGTGGCTCTTGGTCTCCGACTGGTTGGCCACCCCTGGCCTATACAATAATAAGCCTAGGCTTACTACAATTCTACTGCAAACTAATATGCATGTGAAAATATGACCTTATAACAAACCAGAGAGGGGTTTGAGAGACTGTTTAGAAGCGTAGTAGAGACTGGGGGAGGGACCAGAAAGTGCATAGACTTGCTGAGCACAGCTTTAAAGCGCTGCTCCGGAGCGATTTCAAGCCCTGTTGATTGAGCCTGCTTCACTAGTGGAACGGCGAGTGGAACAAAATTATTTGGAACAGCATAGACCGAACGCGAACGTAGAAGCGAACAAGCACTTTATACACTGAATCAAAGGAAACTCATTATTCAAAACCGAAAGTAAGATCTGAGATACCTTTGACTCAATGTAAAGTGCTTCGCGTTCACGTTCAGTCTATGCTGTTTGAGATCCTTTCATTCCATGCGAAATCTGTTACTGTTAGATGGCTTGTGCAACAGGGCTATACAGGCTTAAACTTAATCCGGAGCTATCCTTTAAAGCCTCTCATGTTTTGCTCAGAATTAGTTCATCACATTTACTCAAGCTATAAATAGTTTATTCATTATTTTCAGATAATAATTTCATCGTCTAAAAATGTTTTGTTTTGGTTTTATATAAACATTGTTGAGTGATTATTTACATAAATATGATTTTATTATTCATTAAAGGTGCCATAGAATTAGTTTAGGATGGTACATTGTTCTCCAATGTTAAAATAGAATGTATTCAAAATTTGTCAAAAATAAGATCAAGTGATATTTTACAAGCCTAATTGACACCCCGTATTTAGGATGTGTATTGAAATGGTTATTTTGCCTTAATTATGGCCTCTCTGGCAAACACAATTGAACTGCAATGGCTTAGTGCTATTTGACATCACTTGTAGGCTTTGTTGTAATTCACCCTTGAGAATTTCTTTATTCACGATTTCTATATGAAGAATGGCAGAACCATGTGTCATGTTCAAAATTAATCTTTTACAATGCACAACATCTCCTTGTTCATCAAAGCCAATGTAAAAGTGGTTTTCCATTCTATGTTTCTGTCAGGATCCAGCCTGGACTCTGCTGCTGTCATGGCAGTTTTTGTGTTTTTGTTGGCTTTCTGTTTGGTTGGCAATACTAGCGGGTTATACATGTTCAACTTTGGTAGGTACTACTACTTAGTAGAGATGAAGGCTTATTAGGGCATTATTAAGATTACATCAAGAAAGGAATAAGTCAAAGACATTTCTGAATACATGCTTAACAAATGATTAATGTTGCCTAACACATCTTACAAGTCACTAATACAGGCATTAATTAGGTATGTGTTAGTGGCTAATATGTGAACCTTACAATAAAGTGTTACCACTTTTTCTTCTACAGCAGATGTGCATAGTAAACCGGCCTAAGCAGTGGGCTTTTCTGAATGGTTTCATAAAACCAGATAACCAAACGAGAGGATCAACCTGCAATGAAATCTTTTGTAAATCTTTGTACTACTCATTGAAGTGAAAAGATTAAGTAAAACCATTCCCGATTGTGGCAAAGTTTAATAGGCCTAAAGAAAATCGTTCTTCATAAAACAGACATTTTATTACACTACCAAATTACCAAAACTAATACATACCGGTACACAACCATAAACAACAGTAAAATAAAATATTAGATGTGATTTTTGCCATAATAATAATTAGTGCTGGTAAAACTAATGCTTTAATTAATTAAAAAAATCATGAAAGAATTAACTCAGATTAATCCTGATTGATATGGTACCACTTTAATCGCATGTAGGCTAATATAAATAAAAAAAATGTGATTAATCCGATTATTATTTTTTTAATCATTTAACAGCACTAATAATAATCACAATATCCAATCAGTTCTAAACCCTAAATTTCATGAAGTTGAAGCAAAAGTAGGATTGTGGCAAAAGTTGGTAGGCTACTTCAATCATGTTCAAAACTTTCACGCTTTCAGCCATCTCTTTCAAAAGCATTCTTGCTTTATTTCTCACTTTGTCACAATGTATTTCATAATCATAACAAGGCTGTGACATTAACAACAACACAAACACTACTTGAATTGACAACACAAACACTACTAGTGGGCTGCAACAACTTTTCAAATGCAAATATTCTGGCTTGACTACAACTGTCAGTATACCAGTGTTTAAAATGAACAGGATTCCTTCAACATATCAGGTCATTTTATGATCACACTTGTTTTGTATAGTTTTTGGAAGCATTTTTCAGACATCACATCCATAACACTGGTTTTCCCAAAATAACCTCAATCAAAACCAATTTATTTTACAATTACATTTATATTAAGTCTTTTTCTGTGTTCACTGAGGTTTCCGGTTTGGTATGAATGTACCAAACTTCACTACTTAATTGGGAAAACTCTAAAATCTCCCATAAAACCTTGTCCATTTTTCGTCATGTCCATAATGCAAATTGAAAGCCTCATATTCTTATAATGTAAATCTTGCCTGTATTCAATCATGGAGTTTGCATAGGAAAATGAACAATAACGCATTTTTTTTTTTCCGGTTTTAAAACATTTAACTCTTTGTGTCTAGGATGAATTAGAATGGTCGACACCAAAATTTTGATGATTGCTCCTGCAGGCTATTGGGCTAATTTAGAATCGCCCCAGGCCTGCTTCAGAAGCTTTGTGCATTTGGAGTCCTGTCCCTAAAACAACCTTAAAAATGTGTTTCAAATAACATAACTGAGTGGTTAGTGTTGTTTCTGGATGTTTGAAATCAAGCTTTGTGGCAAAATACTGTTCCCGTTTTGTAAATCCCATTTCATGTTGGATATATTGTTCATGGGAGCAATCATTAAAATGTCTGTTGACCTAATTCACACCAGAAAAGGGACCAAATGTGTTAAAAACCAGAATATATACCTTTAATATACATACCCATTCAATGTTCTTTAAGGTTTTGAAGGCTTAGGGATTAGGGTATGCATGAAAAGTAGAGATTCTAACAATAAACAATCCATACGGTTTAATATATGATGAGTAGGCTATTTGTAGTAAAAGAAATGTAGAATTGGAAAACAAAACATTCCCACGGAATTTAGACTTGTCAGGGTTCCTGATTTTAATTTATCACCAATACCAGGTCCAACTTAGATGAATTCCCTCTCCAGTCAGGACGGTCAGGGAAGTTAACGGTCACATTTGGCCCTTTCAAAGCTGAAAGGATGAATGTATCAATAGAACTGTACAATATACTGTAGCATACATTTTATTTTTATATTCCTGTGAATTATCATAGTAGTAAGTAACTAGAGCCTTACCTTTCACTGCACCCACACCATTGAGGGAGAGTTGATATTTAAGACCATTTCCACATAACGGGCAGTTAAAATTCTTGTGATAGTTCTCAGAAGACTTAAGTTTTACCATGTCCTTTGTCATAAATCCTGTAACTAGAAAAAGTGCAGAGATGTGTAATAGTGCATAATAGGCCTAACTGGTAACATATTTTCTTGGTTATAAATTGCAATAATATATTAATTTAGCAAATAATCTAAATGCCAATGTTTTCCTTATTCCCACTGATAATAACAATTCCTTCTTAACCTGAAATAAATCTCTACCTTGAAGGGTGCCCTGGCTCTACTCTGAGCTCTCTCATAATGTTTATTAGCCTATACATCAGGGGTCGGCAAATCAAAATGCTCAAAGAGCCATATTGGCCCCAAAAAAACAAAAAACATACCTGTCTGGAGCCGCAAAAATCTAAAAGCCTTATTTAAGGCAACATAGACTGTCAATACATATAGCTGTTCAGTCCATTCTTCTCTCTGTTCTCATCAGAAATCTTTCTCTTTTCCGGTGATCCACCACCTCTCTTGACTAACAATAGGCCTATATATTTTTCAAGAATCCAATAATTCAATAAATAAATTAAAGTGCTTTTAATATCAGTGTCTGGTTTTGATATCTTGATTGTGATTTCGGTCATGAAACGAGATAAACAAAATATCGTCTGTTTGGGGGGGGGGGGGGGAGTGTCATCATGTCATCAGTTTTTTTTGAACAACTGAGATATGTGTAAGTAAGATGAATTTACTAGGTCTATTCTCTGTTGTGCTGGTTAATATCAATATTTTAAAATGGCCAGGTCATGTTTGCAGTGTCTTTGAATGTTGATTTTCATGTCACAGAACCATTCATCCTCTGCGCTCCACGACCTCCCACTTCACAAATTAAGCACCGCTTGCACACCCGTGGCTACAACTCGCCTGTGCTGTCTAGCAGACTATGACACAATTTTGCTATTTGGCGCCATTCTGAAATTCGGTATTTTAAATATATTTACAACATCATACATTTTTACAGCATGAGAATGTTTGTGTCATGTTCACCCCCAAGAAACCATATTTAAAAAACCAACAATCTTTTTCCATTTTCACACATTTTTGCAAAACATCCAGGGAGCCACTCGGGGGGTGCTAAAGAGCTGCGTGTTGCCGACCCCTGGCCTACATCAACACTGAAAACAAGCAGTAGCCTACATGTATGTTCATCCATTTTTGAATGCTAATTAAATACAAATAAGTTCATTTTGTCTTACTCATTTGTCTAACCACACGGTCTTCGGAACAATTAGAATAAAGAATAAATTGATTATTATAGGTAGGGAAATGCAGCGATTTAACCCAAGAGCCATATTTTCTACTGAAAATGCTATAGACCTGATTTAAAAAAAAATCCCACAAGGTCCCATTAGGATTGCAATGGGTAATTAGGAGAGGGAAAAACAAGCTAAAGCTAAGGCAAAGGCAAAATTGTGGTTGCCAGTGTAGCCGGTGGCGGTCCGCACCGCACACGGGTCTCGAACCCGCCACCCCGCAAGCTACAAACTCCCGGCGTGGGAGTGGAACGCTCTAACCAACTGAGCTAAAAGCCCGAGTTTCTAACTCAGCGTGTTAGAAGCGCCCATGGAATTGGGTGATGAGGATTTACACGTACTACCGCCAAGCTAGCCGAGCTAGCTGGCCTCCGTTACACTCACCCTCCAAATCCTCACTCCCATCCGGGTCACAGCACCAATGTAGCCGCTGGCGGTCCGCACCGCACACGGGTCTCGAACCCGCCACCCCGCAAGCTACAAACTCCCGGCGTGGGAGTGGAACGCTCTAACCAACTGAGCTAAAAGCCCGAGCTTCTAACTCAGCGTGTTAGAAGCGCACATGGAATTGGGTGATGAGGATTTACACGTACTACCGCCAAGCTAGCCGAGCTAGCTGGCCTCCGTTACACCAGACTTGGAACAAAAAAGCCTATTTGCCCTTCGTTTTAGGTTTACGAAAAGTAAATAGAATTGCAGGCATATCTACTATGACACATCAATAAGGAATAGCCTAAATGCAAAGTTGGGCAGCCAGAGACAGGGAGAGAGCGTGTCTGAGTGCACCATGTGCGAATGGGAGGGAGGGAGAGAGCGAGCGATCAGAAGTGGGTGACAGATTTGGTTTGTTTGCTCCCCAATTCTAAATATCATGCTTAATCATCAGTCATACTAAGCAACAAATCATTGCAAATGCCGTGGCAAGCGCTAGTGTTTACGTTGGGTAACGATCGTAAATCAGCTAGCGGATTTAAGCGCAAATGAGAAGCTGAGTGAACTGTGGTTTTCTGATATGGCAAAGAAAACGTGTAGCTTGCTTGTACCTTTGAATGTGCTTCAATAATAACAGTCCGTGTGAAACAATGACGCTGAAGATGCATGGTACATAAAGTGCACAGATTTTGTTTTTTTTGAAGATGATCTTTGTTAATAAGAATTTAACAAAGGAGCATTTTTTGTAATCAAGTTATTCAAGTACCTCGAGTAATCATTGCAGCTCTAACCAAACATATATGCAACGTTTTAGCAAGACTTTCATAAAGACGCAAATTTTTTAATGTGGTTACACTTATCTTTAATGCGTAAATGCAGGTCTCAGACACTGAAAACAACTACTTTTGAAAACTCTAGTGGAGATTTCTGGGAACTCAGACACTTGTGTAAGTTGGACTGTATGTATTCAGATCTCTGCTTGCCTACCTGTTTGTTTGACCTGTGATGGTGGCACAGACTGGCAGCGTGAGCTATGCTTGCACGGTGGCACATTTCTGCTTCACTGCTCCCCCTCACTTCCACTCAATACAAAGCGAACAACTGAGTTTAGGGCGCACATAACTATTTGTGCACGCTACAGAGAAACGTAATTAAATCTCTATTGTTGTATTTTTCTAGTGAATAGTGGATAATGGTGGAACTCAAAACCAACTCAATATTTCAAAGTGTGCTTTATAAGAACTTAGTGCGGCTGTAAGCATAGACACCCAAAGAGCATTTTTTTGTAAATAGCAAGTGAGGGGCACGTTTGAACAGCCATTTCTTGTAGCTTATAACACATTGTGAATAAACCGCACAGCAATTTTATGCATAAATATATGTTTTATGTATATGCTTGCTTTATTAACTGCTGTCATGAAATTATATGTGTAATTAACATACCTCTCAGTATCTCCCTGTGGAACTCTTTGGTTTTATCTTTCAATGTCGGTGACACTGACTTCATCATCTCACTAAGAGAGAATTGTGGTTCAAAAGTAGCCTTGGAGATGTTGTCAGAGGAGGAGGTGAGAGATTGGAAACTCTAGATGAGACAAAGGGACAGATCGTAGACCATTAGCACTTTCAGCAAAACAAGTGTTGGAATCGTTGGAATCCACTGCCATGTTTAGCTTCACACTGCTGGCTTTACATATATACGAGACCCACTTAAAATGCTATGAGTAGGCCTAACTATCTCTCAGACTGGTTTAAAATCATAAACATTGGGTATGTTTACAGTACATGCACCGTTTTAAGCGGTTTATGTGCCAAAACTGATTGAAAACACCTCATGTACACAGACTATCTGAACTGGCTGTGCTCAATCAGATTACAATTTGAATCGAATTTAAAGAGGTGGTGTACAACTTTTGATAAACCGATCAGAATGCCTATTCACCACAATCGGTTTCACAGAATGATTACATTTGCGCATGTGTAAGGATAAAAGCGTGGTGACGTGCGTAAACCACACACTGCTTAAACAAAGATCATGGACTGAGCAAGATATGGCATCATAATATGGGAACAAACTGGAAAACTTCCTGTCTGCACAAATGCATTACATCACAATAAGAAAATATCCTTTAAAGTTCTATCAGCCAATGAGAGCTCGACTGTCTGCATAAAAGGTTATTTTGCCTAGCCAGGCAAACGCCGCCTGCTGTTCGTTTTGTTCGTCCAGACAGTCAGGGACAGTACAATAGAGTTTTGTTTTCACAGACACAGATCTGTGCAGGCCAGAGTGAGAAACTGAAGCCATGATATTGTGCCTGGACTTTACTAACCTGTAATTAAGATAACAAAACACTTTATGCGTTTTAAACAAACTGTAGCAAAATGTTTCAAAACACTGCATAACGCATAGCGCCTCCTAGAGAGGAAACGATTGCTAATGGAGATGTTTCAAACAATGATCAAATCAGGCTAGATATTGCCCCCCTCCCCCTTGCAAAAATAGAACCTGGAACTTAACAAACATTGAGAGCTCTCGCTCTGATTCAACCCTCTCTGGCTTAAATCTAGAAGCTGCACATCGAAGTTGTAAAAAGTACCACAGAGAGGTTTGTATTTTCACCTATCATACCATAACACTCGAGCTAGCATGCTAACAAGTAACCAGCATACTCCTTGCCATCAACAGTGTAGATGGGAAAGGGCGTGTTGTGATAATTATCTCCTTTTCCGACTTCAATTTGGCCCGTAAGAGAATAATGAATTACCGTTTCTTATGTATTCTCAATGGCGAGTGTGTTGCGTAGACCGAAGCATGGCCACTTACCGAACTCCATAGACCTCCAGAGTCAGGGCTACCAACTCTCACGCGACGAGCGTGAGACACACGATTAGCACTGTTTACACACGCTCTCACCCCACACCCGCCCCCTCACACGCATAATTTTTTAGGCTAGACCCCCAGTCAGACACGCAGCAAACAAGGTAAAGCGCAGAAGAGCGCACAGGCGGTGACATACACCAGCCACTGTCGATCACATTGGACGCACTTACAGTAGTTGCTGTCTGTCTGTGCAACATGTCATTTAATAGGCTATATTTGATCACCATCTGGCAAAAGTTTTCAAACTTTCTCTGCTTCAATAGAGCAATCCCAAAATAAAAGGTGAATGTGAAATCTCGATGTGAATGTAAAAATTGAGAGCGATACGCATCTGCTGCTTCTTGAGTGATACGTGACTCTATAGTCCATGTAAAATAGCCTGCCTATTCTTGGTTAAATTGCTGGATGAATCAGAGATTCATTCCCGATCATGGCGAACCGAGAGGATCCTCGTCAGTCCGATCAAACACTACAGAAAGCGCATACCCGCTCATTTGCGCTAGACTAGAGTAATAAAAGTTTACCTCCGCATATTTAGTCCACTGATGCATCGCGCAAAAATTGCAGTAAACATGGGCAGTAAGGTTAACAACATTACTGAACAAATATCAGTGAATGTGGGCTACAATAATCCACAATACATTTTTTGATAGCCTTCATTCTGCAAGATTGGCTATTTCATCTGATATGAGGTCCACCTTTTTTCCTCCATTAGGCTACTTTGACAAAATCAAACGTGGCAATAAGATGCTCTAGGCTACTTTATTATTTTATTGATGTCCTGTTACATCCTTTACCATGTTACACAGATTGTTCTTCTAAACTGCTACTGTATCTAGATTTGTGGGGAAAAATATTTTCCCTTTAGGACTAGGCTACTTTCCAGTGATATCTGGGGTATTCACATTAACTCTCATCAGAGAACAGCAAATCTGGGAGAGAATGATTTGGTACCAGACAGGGCAGGATGTCATTCAGTTTGTTGTAATAGACATTTCACAGGTTTCCCATTTTGGTATTATGATAGGCCTATTTTACATTTCCTTAGACCCTTTAAAAAGCCTCTGTTAGGTAGGGAGCTGCTCTTGCTCCTGAGCTAGTCTATCTGTAGGGGACCCCAGTATTGCCTGATGAAATAGCACCAGAGAATATACTACATCCTGATAAATTTAAGATGGACTACAATTACTGTATGTAGCCTAATGCAACAAATTACAGCCAATTATCCAACAAATTAGACCATGTCAGGACCTACAGACCTTGCTCAGTAAAGGGATGTCAGGATAATTCTAGGGGCCTGGCACAAACAGGAACATACAGTATTTTAATACACTATTCTAATTATGAGAGCATTTTCAATACTGTAGCCTATTGTTTAAGCACCCTTATTTGTTGATCACAAGCTGAGTGCTCAGCTTTACTGATTTACTTGTGAAGGCCTAGCAAAACAGTACACAGAAATTATGAATCTCAATCACATGTAATTTAGGTAATGCATATCACCAGCAAGCCACCCCAAAATCCACCAGATTGCAGGAAATCACATCAACGGAATGGAAAATTTCCCAGGGCAGGTCCCCAGATCCCCATTTGATTGTATTGTGCATCCCCCGCAGGATGGTCCCAAAAACACCACAATGACGGGATCATTGAAAATCAGCTACAAATTTCTCACACGGGCCTACCACTGCACCCTCCTCCTTCGGTTTAGCGTGTGCCGGAAAAATGGTGCCCCCACCCAAAAAAAAAAAAAAAAAATCTCACTCCAAGGTTTTTTGAAAAGTTGGCAGCCCTGTCCAGAGTAGACCACTGGGATGGTCATGGACAGGCTAGCAATGCGCATATCTGAGCAACAAATAGTCAGTCAGTAATCCAAGTAATCTGACAGAGAAGAATAGGTGTGGATTTGAGGGGCATGGTGAGTTTGTCGGTTAATTGCGTGTATACATCTTGCACCTGTCATGTTTTCACACTCCACTAGTGTGGCAAGCCCCAACTTGACAAATGCTCCTCTATGTTGGGGCTAATGAACATCAGAATCAGATTCAGATTTATTGGTCAAGTATATTAATACAAGGAATTGACTTGAGAATTGATTTGAGAAGGTGTTCGCTCTCTACACACTTAAAGGTATAATCCGGCATGAATCAACACCTAGCCCTACTAGGTGCGCTACTGAAAGCCACCTCAATGATAAAATTTTGTGCATCGTAGACTGAGTTTGCGAAACGGCAGCTAACGCTAACTGAATGAGGCATGTCAAAAACGAAACCTAATCGATACGATTTGCTTTTGTTTTAAAATGCCCCATTCTTGCATGAAATCCAGTGATTGAGGTGGCTAACTTTGGTCCTTGGTCTTTGAGGAGGCTATCAATAGCGCTTAGCACTGTAAAACAGTAGGGATGTGTTCATTCACTCCGGTTAATTCCTTTAACAATAATAGACATATATAGTAGTATTCTGTACAAATTGTAGACATACAGTATAATATACAGATACTGTACATATAGTTGACAAATAGATAGAACTATACAATAAAGGCTCAAATATACAAGAAGGCACACCAACAATATATACAAATAATGGTCAAGATGTTAATGGCCAATGGTAAGACCTAGATGAAGACATAAAGGACAATAGTAATAAGGCCAGAGGTGGATAATGGCTGATGGCTATAAGGTGTAAGTAATAGTGAAGTGTCATAGTAAGGGATGTATGTAGGAATGGTGGGTAAAAAGTCTGAACAGACAACCCATAGCTTAAATAACATCACAGTTCAAGAGGGTGATGGCAGTGGGAAAGAAACTGTTGTTGTGCCTGGTTGTCTTGGTGCAGAGATCTGTAGCGCTTGCCAGATGGAAGAAGGTTGAAGAGGTTTTGTGCAGGATGAGGGGTCTTTGAAGTTCTCTGCTCTCTTCCTGATCCACTACAGAACTTGGAGAGAGTGTAGGGGGCGTCAATGATCTTTTCCGCTGACCGAAATGTGTGTTGTAATCTGTGCTTGTCTTGTTGTGAGGCTGCTCCAAACCAATGAGCAGAGAATGGATTCAATGACGGCAGTGTAGAAGATGGTCAAGATCTCCTGTGGGGAGATGAGGGACCAGGGAATCAGAGGACAGGCCACCAGGGAACTAGCAGGCAGTGGCAGAGTGGAGCAGCCAGTGCTTATGATTGATGAAAAATGACCCTGCCTGGTCTCCCAGATAAGGTCACTAGTCAAACCCAGAGGGGGTGGCTCTGGGATGTCAGGATCCACTGCTGAACCTGCCACAGACGTCTTGGGCAGTCAGCAAAATGTTGATGAAAGTAGTAGTAGCCCACTTAACAACACCAAATGACGTGTCTGTCTCCTCTTGGAACAACAACCTCATCAGGAATATAGCCTAGTGAAAATGAACCAGTGATTGGCCACTGTGGTCTTTACAGACTCTGGGTATTAGATGCCACAAGCCAAGTCAGTGCATCAATCAGTGCACCAGTTCCAGGCTCCAGCAACAAAGTCATCAACAACAACTGGTCTCAGTACAAACAACCACAGCCAGCACCAACAACAAAATCAAAATGGATCACAAACAGTCCCAGTGGGTTAGTACGCATCTGAGGCAACATAATGTCTGCCATGAAGTGCCTCTCCAGGTCCACAAACAGCATTTTTGTCAGTGGCACCAACTAAAAAGGATTTGATTTGAGCTGGCATAGGAGAACGTAGGAGCACTGTTAACAACCCAGATAAAGTCTTCACAACCACTACTGAAAACCAGAGCAAGTCTTGAGGTATGCAGTCAGATATAAAGTCTGACTCAGGGAAGATGACCCAGCCCCATAGTCTCCAGGCAGCTTGGATTATAAACTATCAGCTTCTTCGGATTTGGCTGAATACTGAATGCTTGAGATTTGGCAGAATCTGAATACTCAGTCATTCATCCGAGGATGCAGGGCCAGTGCTAGTCATTTGGGTGGACTTAGCAAATTAAAGCTAATATTGCACATTTTAGAGCAAACAACTGCAGTTAAATAAAAAGCAAAATTGTGAAAGCCCAAGTAATGCTATGATCAACTATCTAAATACTGTAGCGCCTGTCTCTTTCAGACAAGTTAAGGCTATGAACCAAAGACCAATGTTACGCTCTTGAAGTGGACAAATTTATGCATGTGCAGTGGTAAGAGCATATTTGTGGTATTTTTTAATTGTATGCATTATCAACTAAGCTCAAAAGATATGTACTGAATTAGGCTTTCTTACAGAAAAGTTTGGTGTCTTATGCCCAGTGTTGGGTAAGTTACTCAAAAAAGTATCTTTTTAGTTTACTCTACAATATCAAAACTTGACAGACCTACAGAACATGAGAAGGGTAGGCCCATGTACTGAAGAAATTTTGAGATTGTATTTTGTGTTATTCAAAAGCTATAAGGCCTCAAATTTGGCCAAGATAGCTATTTCACAAATCTAAAATGTATTATACTTCTGGAAAGACAACATCAGCTGCAAACCTATTTTTTGTGTCTTCCAATAGTTTGACACACAGTTGAAAGTTACTTTTTTTGGAATAACTTACCCAACACTGAGCACAGTAACATGCATTACAGTGTAGTTTGAAACAGAATAGTGGCAATATTTGGCTATCAAACAAGTCATATAAACTCCTCATCAATAGGCGGGTTTCCATCCAACTTTTAATGCACACTTAATTCATGCAAATAATACATCTTTTGGATGGAAAAAACTGCAAATTTTCATATTCCAACTAATTTGAATACTCTAATTCGCTTGAGAGGGGTGGATTAACTTTATCCAAATAAGATGGTGGGAACACGCCACTTGATTAGTGAAATGGTTTGGGATCAATTGATTACAGAGACAAATAGATTTATCGTTTGAAAAAATGACTAAAAGATCATAGAGAATCTAATCTGCAAAAAATCTTAGTTTTAATCACCTGAATGAAATCAATAGGGTCCTCTATTGGCTGGAGTTTCTCCATCTCAGCATCTCTGTTCTTCAGTGTAGAGATCTCCAGCTCCAGCTGCTTGAGGAGTCCTTCAGCTCGACTCACCTCTGCCCTCTCCTGAGCTCTGATCTTCTCTGTCACCTCAGAGCGCTTTTGCTCCAAGAAGCTGATGAGCTCAGTGAAAATCGTCCCGCTTTCCTCAATAGCTTTCTGTGTAGAGGCCTAGTGAATATATAGAAACACGTCAGTTCATTTTCAGCTTATATGAAGACATTTTCTTCCTCTATGAGTCTGTTTTGTTTGTACTGTATATCTGTTTAAATATCTGCTGTCTGATGCTTAGTTTACCCATACCCAAGTCTTCATGAAACCGGTCATATAGACCGCGTGTAACGGAGGCCAGCTAGCTCGGCTAGCTCGGCGGCAGTATGTGTAAATCCTCATCACCCAATTCCATGACACGCTGAGTTAGAAGCTGGGGCTTTTAGCTCAGTTGGTTAGAGCGTTCCACTCCGGCTACATTGGTGCCGTGACCCGGATGGGAGTGAGGATTTGGAGGGTGAGTGTAACAGAGGCCAGCTAGCTCGGCTAGCTCGGCTAGCTCGGCGGTAGTACATGTAAATCCTCATCACCCAATTCCATGGACGCTTCTAACACGCTGAGTTAGAAGCCCGGGCTTTTAGCTCAGTTGGTTAGAGCGTTCCACGTACCCACACCGGGAGTTTGTAACTTGCGGGGTGGCGGGTTCGAGACTCGTGTGCGGTGCGGACCGCCATTGGCTACACATGCAAGTGCGTTTTGACCTGGTTCGGGTTCGGGTAGTGAAAATGCCAGTCATTTTCGCCATTGAGAAAACGATTATTTCCCGCGCTGTCTTAACCACACACAGTCACAGCATTAACGTTTTCTCTTAAGGAATTAAAGAATGATTTTAAAACATTTCATCAGTGTTCACCTGCAGCGTCTCAAGGGCCTGTTTCACCTCCTTCATCTCCTCCTCCCTCTGCTGGATGAGCCCTGGATTATCTTCTTTCATCTGCACCAACTTTTTCTGTTGAAAACAGGCAGATGCTCTATGGCTTTAGACCATTTACAAAATTTGCGAACCATATGCAGCATAATGAAAAAAGTTATCTATTAATCTCATACACTGAAACCATTCAAATCCATAAAAGTATTCAGTTCAAGAAGCAGTGTGTGTGTGTGTGTGTGTGTGTGTGTGTGTGTGTGTGTGGTGTGAATGTGCATGAGTGAGAGAGAGAACCTGCTTTTCTGTCCGTTCAGCAGCAGCAGAGACGATTTTGTGTCCACTGTGATCATCCATAGAACACAGCATACAGACTAACTTCTCATCTGTGCGGCAAAACAACTCAATGAGCTTGTCGTGTTCTGAGCAGATTCTCTCCTGCAGCTGTGAGGTGGCATTAACCAGCTTGTGTTTGTTAAGGCGAGGCACTTCATAGTGAGGCTGGATATGAACTTCACAATAGGACAGCAGGCATGAAAGACATGACTTGATGGCTTTGTGTTTCGGACCTGTACAAAAATCACACTCCACGTCATCTTTTTCTGCATTGGAAGGAATCGTAGCTTTTAGTTGCCCAGCAGTCTTCAGTTTCTCCACTACATTAGCAAGCAATGTGTTTCTGTGTATAGCAGGCCTGGGGGTAAAGGTCTCTCTGCACTGAGGGCAACTGTAAACACCCTTCTGGTCCTCTTGGTCCCAGCAGCCTGTAATGCAGTTTAAACAGAAACTGTGTCCACAGGGAACAGTCACTGGATCCTTCAGTAGATCCAGACAGATTGAACAGCTAAATTCATCCTGAAACACTGAAGCACTCGCCATCTCTTCCTTTGGCACAGACACAAACGTATGCTGGCTATATTGAAATTGAGAAAGTTTCGTTTCAATATAAGTGGGAGTGTCTAGGATTCTTCCTGGTTTTGTGAACTCAAAACTTAAAGTGATAGAGCAAATTTCCAGAAACTCATAAAATTCCCTGCACGTTGCAGTTATACAGATATTTTTTTCATACATAAACATTGTCAATACAGCCTAACATTTGATAAAAATTCAATGACTTAGATTCAATGTCCACCCTCAGAGAGTCAGAAAATTGGTTCATTTAAGCCTTATTTTTGGATAATGTATGATGAAATACAATAGTTGAAATTGAAATGTTGACAAATGATCAATTATTGCTGGAGCTGGAGCACACTCCTCAACCACACCCCCTCACTGATATGCTGAGACAAATACTGTATCAACGAACGTTTAATGCATTTTAGAAAGACTGGGTTTGTAATAACAGCGTTATGGACGAACATTTGCATGCATTATTGATTAACAAAATGGCACATAAACTCTACAAGCCTAGCAGTGTTTCACAATTTTGTTAATTTTCTTATGCAAAGTCCATGGCTGAATACAGACAAACACAACTTTTTTTTTTTTTTTTTAATTTGCATGGCCCTTACTCTCAGATTTCTGCTGCTTGTCCTTTCGTGTTCAGCAAGGCTTCATAGTTCATCACCATTATGTAATTCCACAGCCATCCACTCGAGGGAGTCAGAGATTCATGTAACTTTGCCCCACAAGTCCAATTCAAAAATGTGACATCAGCTAGTTAACAAAAGACTCCCTTTGACAGCCCTCTCCCTTCAACAGATACAACTGGCACCTCAACACTATCAGCCACAGCCTAATAATACACTTCTCAAAAAAATGAAAGGAACATTTTTTTATTGGGTAGGCTTATGAGGTCAGTTGAACCTCTTTCTGTTGAATCTTTCAGTGTTCACTCCCAAAGTTGGTCTGGTTTTGCATGCAGGTAATTTCGTTTCGTCTGGTTTTCCACTTGTGCAGGTTTTGGCTAGAGTCATCATTATTGGCAGTATGGATAGATTCCTTGAGGTCACACAATTGTCCGACTCCTCCAGGATGGCACACACACACATGCCCTACCGAGGAGATTTGATGTGTCTCCAGACACAACCTCCATGAACATGGAGAATATTTCAAGACACAGGCAGTTACTCTTGGAGAGCTGGACAGGGTCGTAAAAGATTCTCAACTCACCAGCAGGACCAATATCTGATCCTTGATGCAAGGAGCAAAAGGTTGAATACCCATGCCCTACAAATGACCTCCAGCAGGTCACTGAAATGAATATCTCTGCACATTGAAATCTGATGTGTTTCTTAAGTGTTCCTTTATTGAGCAGTGTATTCTACCAGATTGAGAGGCAAGAGGGATCCTGCCTTGCCGTTATGTTGACATATGGCCAGGTAAGAGGATGGTGGTTAGTAAGGTGCCCGCAACAATAGGCTGGCAATTAGTAACATGATGTTGGTTGCAACCTGAAGAGGTTAGGAGTGAGCAGTTTGTGTGTGTGTGTGTGAGAGAGAGAGAGAGGTATGTGTGGGACCTGAGACATCCACAGACAGACATACGGCCACAACACTTAAAGGGTTAATTAGTAATTCCATCTCAGGGGGCAAGACTCCAGGCCTTCTCTTTTACTCACAACAAGATCAGCTTACTAAAGGTGTGCATGTGCCATTCAGTTTATTAGATAGAGAACTAGAATCTCATTACCTGGAAATGTAGGTTAATTACCTTCCAGTTTCTCCCTGCATCAACCAACTTGCTGTCACAGTGAAAGATTGTTGGGTTTGGAGTTACCAGATTGCAACTCCCAGCCGTTTTGTCAGTGATTGGCTGGAACATGGGTTATTGTATTTTGGTTCACAGCCTGCCTGTCCATAGCGTTTGTTTGAAATTTGTCCCCTGTGTTGTTTTCTAAAACAGGACCTTTTCCATAGTGTGCAGGCAGCTGGCGAGTTAAGGAGTGATGCCTACGATTTGAGACAAAAGTGAAATTGTGCTGAAATCATGCTGGAACATAGTTTACCTTTAACCAGCTGTTGCATCTGCGGTTCATCCAATTCAGAAATCATACTCCAGATCATGGACCAGTGAAGAATAGGCCAGTTATTTTTGATAAAGTTCACAATAAATCCCAAAATAAAATGGCAAATTAAACTGCTTTATTAATTCTTCAAGGTAAAGAGTAAGAGATGACCCATCTTGATAAATAAAAGTATAGCATTAAGTGATCTGCATTTTATTAAACAAAATAAAATTCATACAAAAAAAGGACAAATCATGAAAGAGAATATCCTCTGTGAAAAAACACATGGAAAAACATGTTGACAATGTCACATACATACAGTACATACATATCATACATACATGCATTGACAGACACCATATCCAAAGCATGGAGAGACCGAATTGTTCTGATCCTGTGCTAACAATCGTAACCATTACCAGAGAGCCAGATCAATCTTCGACACACTCCCAGTCCAGGCAGAGAGCTCAAGAAAGTCTACAGTCACGTCTGCACCAGTGATGCCTGTAATAAGCAGTTTGACACATATTATAATATTTATAGGATTGATGAATTGAATATGATATAGTCATATGATACAGTACTGTTTGTCTGCTTTCTGTCATATTTACAGAGACTGATGAATTGAACGGTCATATGAATATGATACAGTATGCGTGTATGTCTGTCATATTTGGTGTCCTGTTACAAGTGTCTGCGACTGATGTGCTGCAAATCCAACTTCCCCACAGGGAGAATGTCATCTACTACAACAACTACATTAAAGTTAAATTTCAGCAATTCGAAATGTATTGTAGGCATGTTGCTGTACACTGACACATATCCAGTAAATCAGGACTTCCTTACCTGTGATCACACCCTCATTTCTCATCGTGTGGTAATCAGCAGTTCTGTATAAGCTCTGTAGGGTGTTCCTCCTGTAGACTTCTTCAGGAGCCTTTAATTTGACCCGGTCCCCTTTCATGAAGCCTGTGACTAGACTCAAAATAAAATGGGCAAATATGTAAGTGGCAGAGTGTATCTGCCATCACACAGGGCTTCTTTAATCAACCATGTCACATGACAAACACCATTAGTAAGCCGTTAGTTTATGGTTAATATATGAAAAGTTGTATCATTTATATTTGATTATATGCAGTACAAATACACATTTTGGTGTCAGAAGCCGGTATTTTCATATTAATACGGTATTTAAACATGCATGGGTCAACCAGTGGCTGAGAGGAGGAGGATCAGACAATATACAATATATTTGCATTTTGATTAAAACCATGGGAACCTCATTCTGCTTACTTTCATAGTCTTTCTTTTTTTTTTTTTTAAGATATTTTTTGGGCTCCTTGCCTTCAATCAGACAGGACAGCACAGCACAGAGACGGACAGGAAACAAGCGGGAGAGAGAGATGGGATGGGACCGGAAACGACCCCGGGTCGGAATCGAACCCGGGTCCCCGGAGCAATGGTCCGACGCCCCAGCCACCAGAACACGGCACCCC
>JAODXP020001411.1:17500-22500 GCA_027497455.2 Sardinella longiceps | reverse complement strand
TTCCATGTGAATAAGGCCTTCAATACTCTGTTTGTTCCAGGTGAGCCAGGCCTTCAGTATTGTGTATGAGTCTGGGCTGAACGAGTACGCACTCTACCTGGACTGTGCAGGTGGAGCCAGATCCTCAGCAGCCTATCAGAGGACCATGTCCCACCTGTTCAAGAGTTACAGACAGCACTGGCAGGCCAATAACGTAAGAGCAGGAAGTGCTGATAATGGTGGCGAGGCTGGCCTCTGTTTCCCAGAAGCATAGTTGCTAACTAAGAAGCAGTAGTACTGTAGGTTCCAATGCAATTTCCCATTAACAACTTAAAGTTGCTAACTGGTTAGCAGCTATGCTTTTGGGAAACAGATGCTGGTCTGTTGCTTGGTGCTGTGAGCTTCTCACTCTAAGTCTCGCTGTATGTCCGTGTCCGTGTCTGTGTAGTTGCTGAGCAGTACTCCGACCCTGGGTGAGGTGCCTCCCTGCATCAACAGCACGGCTCAGAGGAACTGGCTCAACAGGGCCGACGTCAGGAAGGCTCTCCACATCCCAGACGTAGTGCAGGCATGGGACATATGCAGGTATATCTCTCTCCCACACACACACACACGCAAGGCTCTCCACATCCCAGACGTAGTGCAGGCATGGGCACACATGCAGGTATATATCACACACACACACAACAGGCTCTCCACATCCCAGACGTAGTGCAGGCATGGGACATGTGCAGGTATATATCACACACACCAGACATGGTGCCAGCATGGGACATATGCAGGTATATAACGCACACTATATTTTAGGGTGGGACTGTGATGGGTCTCCCTACCTACAAGGTACCTAATACAGCTTGTCCCTCAATGTGGGCTCATTTTTGCTTGTGTGTGTGCACAGTGAGGAGGTGGGTGGTCAGTATAAGACTATCTACGGCACCATGAAGGACGTGTATGAGAAGCTGCTGTCGCTGGGCGTGAGGGCTCTGGTCTACAACGGAGACACCGACATGGCCTGCAACTTCCTGGGGGACCAGTGGTTCGTCGAACAGCTCGGATTCAAGGTGGGTGGATGGATACCTTTTTGCGATTGTGTGTGCAGACTGACTACCCCTCTCCCTATGTGTAGACTACTGTTCCATATCATAAGTGTGTAAACTATGGCCTGGTTGTGTAAACTGACTAGACCCCATCTCTCTCTGTGTGTATGTAGACTACGGTTCCATACCAACGCTGGCTTTGTGATGACCAGATTGCAGGATTCTACCAGCAGTTTGGCAACATCACTTTCCTCACAGTTAAAGTAAGTTCTTGAATACACACATGCTGTTGCACTCTAACTCAGTTCACACACACACTCCCTGTGTATCTTCTCTAACACACAATACACATGTTTAGTCCGAGTGAGTCGCCTTGGTTTCTACACACTTGGTCTAAATGGCTGTGTTGGATTGACTATTGATTTGTGCGTGTTCGTTTCAGGGTGCTGGTCACATGGTCCCTCAGTGGGCTCCTAGCCCCGCCCTCTCCATGCTGAAGAGCTTCCTGAAAAATGGCCCTTACTGAGCATGCTCAATCAAGCACTTCCTGTTTCTGCCCCTCTGCCCTAGTGATTAGTGATTGGTTCTTTCTCAGGAAGAGGAGGGGTTTGGGTTGATTGTGTGATCACTGGATGCTGTAAAGGGATTGTTTGATTATTTCTGAATGTAATTAAATGTGCCTGCCTTTTTGATAAATAAACTCTTTAAAAAGATGTTGGTTGCCTTGAGTGATCTCTTTATAACATACAGTAATTGGGTGATCAGTTGGGGGCTAAACGGAGCAATCAGTTTTGAGGCTAAATGAATTGGATGGTGGTAAAACGGAGTCATCAGAAAGGACCAAAAGAGGGTGCTGTATTTTAAACTAGTGTACTGTGTCAACTAGTGTACTGTATCTTACTGTCACAAGTGCACTGGGGTCCTCTGGGCTCCTGGCTGTAGGCCTAGAGAGGGTGCTTGGGCTGTTGACTGGCCTCGGTTTGACTTGGGTTGAAATATTGGAATTTAAGGCTTAAATCTCAGGGTGTGGGGTTGGTGTGGGGTTGTGTGTGTGTTTTTTTTTTTTTTTTTTTTTAAAAACCTACTTTTACTGGTTTCCTGTGTAGGAGATATTTGTGTATGGATGTATGTGTTGACACCTGTTTCTGTATAAACCATCTTGGCACCCTTAGAAATACTTAAAAAAAATAAATAAATAAATAAAAAAGTCTTTTTCCTTGCACTGTTTACTACAGGTCCACCTCATCACATAGACCATGCGATTGCTGATCTAGCAGGCAAACCTTTGATCACAAATCTGAAATGAAAAGTTGTGTAATAAATATTCAGATCCTTTAATGTTAATTTAGTTGGTCCCATCCACTGTTTACTGTACAATTGTACTGGATATATAAACCCAACACTGCAGGATCCTAAATCTTGTTCAACCAGTTTTGCCTGTAAGTTTAATTGGTCTTGTGATGGATGCAACTACAATGACTGTTTTGAATAGAAACTCATCTCCAACTAGGATGATGGTTAAAGCTGTTCCACTCCCTATCATTAAGTTATTATTGGCCAACATGGCTAAGAAACAGTTTAGTGGAGGTTGTTTAGTCATATATTCATAGTCACAGTATATGTAGATTTATACAACCTCTGGAACTTTCTCCTGTCTTTCAACTGTCTACTATAATGATGACCGCTATGGTATTCTCTGGACAGTAATGGGCCAGAGTTTTACGGGTTAGAATGATTAAGAGCTTTGTGTGTGTGTGTGTGTGTTTCTGCATGGACTGCTTGTCTTAACTTGACTTCAAGGGACTCCTTGAAAATGAGATGTTTTCTTCTAAAGGGGTTATTATCCCTTTAATAAATTCAAATTGAAAAGTCCACACGTGGCCCTAATCCAGCCAGTGTGGGCTCCTAGTTACACCTGAGGACTGGGCAGAAGTATCTGAACTACGAAATGAGAAGGAACGCACATCCAAATGGTCTTTGGTATTTTTTTGCCCTCAACAGTGTCTTCCAGGCAGCGCTGCCTTTAAGGCACTACTCCACTCAGTTTAGGGTTAGGATGAGGGTTGGGGGTAAGGTTTAGGAATAGGGTAAGGGTAGTGCCTTTTAGGCTGTGCTGCCTGGAAGGTGCCGTTGGGGGCAAAAACACCATTGAGTCCATCCAATCCAAATAGTTAGAGATGCAACACAAGCCTCACAGGAGTTTTAAAGGAGTGATCTCAACACAAGCCTCACAGGAGTTTTAAAGGAGTGATCTGAACACTGTACTGTAGGTGCCTGATGAAGATCCCATAGGATAGAAACGATGCCTTTTTAATCCATACATTTACTTACAGTGTGTATTATACAGTGTGTGCATATCACCCATTTAAAGAACTACAAATCAGTGAGGTCACTTCATCCAAAGACGAGATGAAACGCTACAGTAGTCTTGGGTAAAAGACGAGATGAAACGCTACAGTAGTCTTGGGTAAAAGACGAGATGAAACGCTACAGTAGTCTTGGGTAAAAGACGAGATGAAACGCTACAGTAGTCTTGGGTAAAAGACGAGATGAAACGCTACAGTAGTCTTGGGTAAAAGGACTTTATTCCTCCCCAGCACCACCCCACCCCCAAAAGTGTCATTTCATTTCTCCATCGCATCTGTACTGTACATCCTTTAAAACGAGTCTTAATACTGACTGACAAACATTCATGGACACATTAGAGTTCTCAAGATCAATATTGTTTC
Organism: Sardinella longiceps; assembly: GCA_027497455.2. Lineage (NCBI taxonomy): Eukaryota > Metazoa > Chordata > Actinopteri > Clupeiformes > Clupeidae > Sardinella > Sardinella longiceps. The sequence goes on along the minus strand of JAODXP020001411.1, from coordinate 18,755 downwards.
ATGATTGAATGAATCTCCTCACACAAAAAGGAGGGAAAAAAACAACTCATAATTAACCACCTTTTCAAGTTGAATAAGGCAAAGTGCAGACTACCATTTATCAAAAAAAAAAAAAAAAACAACACACACACAAAAACACACAGTTGAGGACGGCTATGCCAGTCCCAGTCAAGATTAGGGATGGACGTTCAGGACGTTCAGGAGAGGTGCTCTGATTGATTGCTTGGATACCCAACAGTCTAGCCAGTAGAACAGAGTTTGTAGTGAAGCTGACGTCATCCAACCCCTTCAGTGGGTGAAGAGGGTCTTATGAGAACGCTAGTTAGCTAGTTAGCTGCTCCTAGCTGACGTCATCCAACCCCTTCAGTGGGTAAAGAGGGTCTTATGAGAACGCTAGTTAGCTAGTTAGCTGCTCCTAGCTGACGTCATCCAACCCCTTCAGTGGGTGAAGAGGGTCTTATGAGAACGCTAGTTAGCTAGTTAGCTGCTCCTAGCTGACGTCATCCAACCCCTTCAATGGGTAAAGAGGGTCTTATGAGAACGCTAGTTAGCTAGTTAGCTGCTCCTAGTTGATGTCATCCAACCCCTTCAATGGGTGGAGAGGGGCGTATGGAAACACTAGCTAGCTAGTTAGCTAGTTAGCTGCTCCTGGACAACCCTCCTCGACAATGAGCACACATAGGAATGCTCAACTAACCAATCAATGCTCATCTCGTCATTATTACAGAATAATGGGTTACCATGGTAACCAAACACAGCCCCCAGGGGCCAGAATCCCTTTGATCAAAGTAACTATTATTGGTCCAAACCCCCCTGTACTGCCTCCATAGACACCTCGGCTTTCAACAATGATCAAAACATCAGTGAGTACACACACACACACACACACACACACACACACACACACACACACACGGTCCAAAACCCCCTGTACTGCCCCCATAGACACCTTGGCTTTCAACAATATTCAAAACGTCAGTAAGTACACACACACACACACACACATACACACACACACACACACACACAATTTGGCAGGACAGGACACTCCCCAGCAATCCTCTCATTGGCCTTAGAGGTTAAAAAAAAACTTACAAAGAATGCATTTATACAAAAAAAAAAAACTCGCACCAGTCAGAGTTCAAAGGTGAAAGAACTGTGTCTCTGTCTGTGTGATGACTCAGCTGACCCTTTGCAGACACACACACACACACACACACACACACACACACACACACACACACACACACACACA
>JAODXP020001411.1:0-10000 GCA_027497455.2 Sardinella longiceps | reverse complement strand
GCAAAAGAACAACTCGGATAGAAGAGCTCCCTGGATAACGTTAGATGTGCTCAGCCTCTGGACCACAGAAGGGATGCTAACGTTAACATAACTTGCCAGCTGCTCCAAGTATGCCGAGGACATTAGCAAAATTGTCATAGGCCCAAGTGTAAAGAGACTCCTCACTAGGATTTTTTTAATGTTAACACTGGACAAAAGAACACGACTATCAGTAGAAACTCAGCCAGTCATCCTGTTATCAGTCTACACTCGTCTCTAACCGCAGTCCCCATTCACTGCACCACCACCCAGACAACAACTATTGAAGGACATTAACCTTATCAAACACGTCACTGTCAACAACACAGCTCACACAGAATATATCCAAAAGCCACTTAATTCCTCTCATACATACCAGCAATACGGCTCAGGAAATCCGTTAGTGAACAGAAGTAGCGTTACTGGCTGACTGCCTGACAAAGACCAGTGATCCACGAGTAGCTGAGGGGTTTGTTGTTGTTAGCGAAGCCGCTGCCAGCGCTAACCTGTTCCAGTCTTCACTGTCTAGTCGGTTTCATATTCCCCCAGCATCCATAGCCACGCTAGTTCACCGCAGCAGTGTCACTGTCACTGTCGCTACAGCCTCCAACTTGTGAAAAAGGAAGTTGATATAGTGTTTTAGCACACAGATGTCAGAAGTCTCCTCAGGGCGCTAAATCTGAGGAGCGCTGTGGCACTACTGCTGATAAAGCACCGCAACACGTGACGTGTGGTCATGTGATTTGGGACTCGATGACATCACCATCACTCGAATTTGATGGACCGAAAGTGGAAAGGTGTGAAGTTTTGTCATGATTAATCTTGAGTTGATTGTCCATTTACGCCTCCGAAGGAAACACCAATATCCGCTTACTCTGACAGGAAAATTCCTACTATGTCCCGCATCATCTTAGAAAAAAAAAATCTACAAAGGCAGAATTGACTGCAATGCTGATCAATGCCACAGAGAGGTGGTTTCAGTGCATAGTCTACATAACTTTAGCCAACAGGTCTGCATGCAAGGTGAATCTGTTCACTCCGTTGAGGATTAGGTTTCATGAATGGGAAAGATCTTCTTCCACCAAGCAAGCAGTCAGTCACACAGCTGAACAATGGGACATGATAGGCTACAAGGCTTCTATTGAATTGGAATGCACTCCTGCACCTTTATTTCTCTGCTGACACAAATATGTACACTTATATATACACTGTACACTTATATTTAATTATCTCCACCTCACTACCACTTCTTAAACTGGAAAAGCGCTCAGAGAGCGCAGATCTCTGCCAAGGCAATGTAGTCACAGACACAATATACATTCCAGATCATGTTCTGGGTCACCGATCGGCACCAAAATTTAATCAGCTCTTGCTGGTCCCAACATTGTCCGAAAGTTTCATCCAAATCCGTGCAGGACTTTTTGAGTTATCCTGCTGACAAACAGACAAACAAACAGACAAACAAACAAACAGACAAACCAACGAGACCGAAAACATAACCTCCTTGGCAGAAGTAATAATAATTAGGCTATTATAGCCACTGCTGTAGGCTGCAAGTCTACCCATGCCCTGTCTTGCTTTGTCTGTCCTGTGCCGTCTGTTCTAAAATGCACTACCTTCAGTAGCCTAGTCACTGCACTTTATGTTCACCTCATGCAATGCATGCACTATATATGTAGACTTTTATTGAGTGTCTTTTTATCTAAATGTAGCACCACTTGACCCATGCATGGGGAAACAGCATTCCGTCTGACTGTATAGGCCTATACAGTGTACAGTATATGGTTGAAAAGTCAATAAAAACCACTTGACATCACTTGCACTATACTTTCCGCATACATTTTCTTCATCAGCTTGCCTATATTTTGTTTAAAATGAGGGGGATTCTGCCCTCCTGATTGCCCAGTGTAGCTATAATGTGCTTTTGTGACAATTGATTGAGATGTGGATTTGATTGACATAATGGGTTTTTGTCACATGGGCCCAAGATTGAATGGTTTGGTAAACCATCAGTGGTCTATAGCCTTTCCGAGCTACTTAACTTAGTTCAAAGGCCCCTGGATGGGGGTTGTCACACTGGCCTATGATTGAAAGGTAAACCATCATCAGGGATCCATCCAATCCAAACCAGTCAGACGTACAAAGGCCTCTTCTCACTGTGATGAAGATGATTGAGCAGGGAAACGGAAATTTTTAGAGGCATTGTTGTGCAGCCAGTGGGTTTGTTTGATGAGGAGGTGCATTCATCTAGAATGATGTTGCTTGATACCTGAAATCCCTCACACACACACACACACACACACACACACACACACACACACACACACACACACACACACACACACACACACACACACACACACACACACAAGCACACACAAGGGTGATAGTTGGTATCCTTCACACACACACACACACACACACACACACACACACACACACACACACACACACACACACACACACACACAAACTCTTCCTCTTTCATGCACACACACACGGTGATATAACAATTCCTCACACATTCACACACACACACACACACACACACACACACACACACACACACACACACACACACGGTGATGATAGTTGCAATTCCTCACACATTCATAGGGGGGTGATAACTCAAAGATTCTTTCATTGATTGATGAAATCACCTGATTCTCACAGTTCTCTAGTGGTGTGGCAAAAGCAAACAATCTGACTGATTTTGTGTACTTTGGTGATGTGTTTGGTGATGGTATTTTCTAGGCGATGGTTAGAGAAATCAGGAACAGAGTTTATTATAATGATGTAGAGCATCAGGGAAGATATCCACCAACTGCTCTACCTAGGAAATAGCCTGACTGAAGGGCAGTTCCTGGGGGATGGACGTTGGCGCAGGTCATTCCCAGCGCTGGTCCAAGACTTTATTATGCCCTGAGGTTACCCACTATTGTTGGCATTACGGTTTACAGTACATCATATTAGCGTCATTCTTTTAACCTTATAGGTGGGTATATGGGTGGGTACCAAACCCATAAAAATAAACTTTTAAATAAATTGATAAACTTATTGCATGGCAGCTATGAAGATAAAAACAGTATAATATTTGTTTGTATTATTCATTGTTGTCGTTGTTGTTTTTATCATGTTATCCCCGGTGCGTATGCGGGGCCCTATGGTGGCATGGGCCCTAAGTGACCACAAAATGTTTGAGTGTGCCTTGGGCCGGCTCTGGTCATTCTAGCTGATGTGGACGGCACAGAAACAGATTAATGCAAGCGTTATATCCTAGAGCAGATATCCACTGACACAGGGGACAAACACAGAAAGAGCGAACAACAACACTGTGCTGCCCTAATGGCATGGAATCTTGTGACTACTTATAGAATGTTCTGATATTAAAATGACAGATTCTATTCCTACATTCTAAGATATGATAAGAGAGATAAGTAAACAAAAGTAAACATTCTAATGCATAGATGTTGACAGTTAGTTGATAAGCAGATCCTGGCAGACAGACAGACAGCCAAGAGACACAAGGCTATCTTGATTTATTCAAGCTACATGCAAGTTCTTAGAGGCAATGCCGTAAGTTTGATTTATCACATTTGTGTGAACCCTATTCTTTAGTAATATGATACAGAAGCTATGTTTATAACTTCTTAGTATTGTATAAGAGAATAGACACTGAATATTTTGTATATACATTTATTTACAGTTTTCACCGTATGACTTTTGATTGAGAACCACAGTAAATGGTCAATCTTACTACGGACTCTCTCTCTTCATTGTGACTACGGTTTAACTTGGTGTTGAGTCAGCGTCATCACACACTGCACAAGAACACTAAAGTGAAAAGGCAGCATACAAGACACGTACTGTAGAAGCCAAGATGTCTACGAGTGGCAAGTCATCTGTATCAAGGAGTAGCAAAGCATCAACAGCATCATCAAGGCTGGCTGAGGCCAGAGCCAAAGCTGAAGCTGCCAAGGTAAGAGCAGCATTTGCTAGTCATGAAGCAAAACTAAAGATGGAAAAAGCTACTAAAGAAGCAGAAAAGATCGCAAGAGATGCACAAAGTCAGTTAGAATCTACGAGAATAGATACAGAACTGGAAATGTTAAGTTTACAAAGAGAGGCTGCTGCTACTGCAGCGGAAGCACAAGTATTAGAAGATGCTGAGGAAATGGAACTCTTGGATAAAGCTGGAGACTGTGATTCAGCAAATGTAAAACTTCAACGCACCAATGAATATGTCCAGTCTCAAACTGACCTCCAAAGTTATTGTCCCAGTGTTTCTATTGCATTGCATGATCCTCCTGCAACTAACCTTGGATTACAGGACAGCTTTGTGACATGGAGTCCAGCTGTAAAAGCCATCTCTCAGCCACAGGACTTACCTGCACATCATTCACCAGGTTTGATTGCAGATGGAAGAGAGTCAAGCACTGCACAGAACTGTACAGCAAAGGCCCCTATTAACGTGCACGCTCAACTGTATGGGCCCCAGCCTGTCCCTGCATCCTGCACACCTCCACTGGCTGACCCTTTGGCACAGTACTTGGCACGACGAGACCTCGTCAGCTCTGGACTGTATCAGTTTGACGACAAGCCAGAGAATTTTCGTGCATGGTGCTCCTCTTTCATTAGTGCAACTGGTGAAGTTCATCTCACAGCAAGCCAAGAACTGGACCTCATGACGAAATGGCTAGGGAAAGAATCTGGACAACATGTAAAGCGCATACGCTCAGTTCACGCAAGCAACCCCAAGAATGCTTTGCACAAGGCATGGGAGAGACTGCGTGAGTGTTACGCCGCTCCAGAAATCCTTGAGAGGTCTCTATTCCAGAGACTGGACAACTTCCCTAGGATTTCAACTAAGGACCACATCAAACTACGTGAGCTTGGAGACTTGCTTACTGAGATACAAGGCGCCAAAGAAGATGGCTTTCTCAGAGGCCTGTCTTACCTGGACACTTCACGTGGAATTGGACCTATTGTTGAAAAGCTTCCATTTGGACTTCAAGAAAAGTGGATGTCATCTGGATCATGGTACAAAGAACAAAACCAAGGCCACTTTCCTCCATTTGAATATTTCTGCAACTTTGTCTGCAGTGAGGCAAAAAGGCGAAATGACCCCAGCTTCATGTGTCAAGCGGCCATCACAACATCCACCAAACAAGATCGATCTAACGTGGGGAACTTCGACACCAGGAATTCCATCTCAGTGCATAAAACAGATGTATCTACAACCAACATTGACCTAAACAACAGCTGCCCATTACACAACAAACCCCATCCTCTGAAGAAATGCAGAACATTCAGGAACAAACATCTGGACGATAGGAAAGCCTTCCTGAAGGAAAAGGGGATATGCTTCAGATGCTGCTCGTCATTCTCTCACCTGGCCAAAGAGTGCAAATCTTTCATTAAATGCACAGAATGCAGTAGCACCTATCATGATGCAGCCATGCATCCTGGCCCATCACCGGCCGTCACCCAGGCCCCCTCTCCCTTGCAAGTGGACGGCGGGGAGGGAGATCATGATTCTGATGCAGCAGTAATCGAAACAAGTTGCACGGAAGTTTGTGGCCCAGGTCAGTGGAACCGCACATGCTCAAAGATCTGCCTTGCAAAGATATATCCTAAAGGTGCTAAGGACAATGGAATCAAAGCCTATGTAATTTTGGATGACCAAAGTAACCGCTCTTTAGCCAGACCAGAGTTTTTTGAACTGTTTGATGTTGAAAGTAAACCTTTTTCATACCATCTCAAAACATGTTCCGGCACCATTCAAACATCTGGAAGGAAAGCAGAGGGATTCCAAATTGAGTCACTGGATGGTGAAGTTCTTATGTCTCTCCCTCCACTCATCGAGTGTCAAGAGATTCCAAACAATCGCTCTGAGATTCCAACACCAAGTGCAGTTCTTTATCAGCCTCATCTTCGTCATATTGCAAAGCACATCCCAGAGCTGGACCCAAATGCAGAAATACTTTTGCTACTCGGAAGAGATGTCATCAGAGCTCACAAGGTCAGGCAGCAAGTCGATGGACCAGACAATGCCCCCTTTGCTCAACGCTTGGACCTTGGCTGGGTAGTCATCGGAGAGGTGTGTCTGGATAATACTCACAGGCCTACAGTAAATACCTTCAAAACACAGGTGCTGAACAGCGGATGTGCTTCAATGTCATCATCCTGCACAAGCTTCAATGGGTGCAGGACCACAACTGAGAGGATGATTGACCAGACAGCATTAACGCAAAGCTCTGTGCTGAAACTCAATTCAACCATCGAGGATGATCTCATCTGTGTTAGAGGAAGATTCAGTCACTCACAGCTTTCTCGTGCACAAAAGCATCCTACCAATCCGCCCAAAGACAGCCAAGTCTCTCTCCTGCTGAGGCGTGATTACCATAAGCAAGTGAAACATAAAGGACCAAGTGAGCAAGAATACTCCTGGACATTCAATCCATCACACCCAAAGACTGACTCAGAACTTCTGAAAGCCAATAGTGGCCTCACCGAGGCCAGGCGGGGAGTGTGCTGCCCTAATGGCATGGAATCTTGTGACTACTTATAGAATGTTCTGATATTAAAATGACAGATTCTATTCCTACATTCTAAGATATGATAAGAGAGATAAGTAAACAAAAGTAAACATTCTAATGCATAGATGTTGACAGTTAGTTGATAAGCAGATCCTGGCAGACAGACAGACAGCCAAGAGACACAAGGCTATCTTGATTTATTCAAGCTACATGCAAGTTCTTAGAGGCAATGCCGTAAGTTTGATTTATCACATTTGTGTGAACCCTATTCTTTAGTAATATGATACAGAAGCTATGTTTATAACTTCTTAGTATTGTATAAGAGATAGACACTGAATATTTTGTATATACATTTATTTACAGTTTTCACCGTATGACTTTTGATTGAGAACCACAGTAAATGGTCAATCTTACTACGGACTCTCTCTCTTCATTGTGACTACGGTTTAACTTGGTGTTGAGTCAGCGTCATCACACACTGCACAAGAACACTAAAAACACAACCCAAGAAAATAACACTCCACCTTATCTCTAATGTGGGGACATCAAAAATACAGTGAAATAAAACATGTCATATTATATCCCATGGAAAGACCCAGGTTGAGACAGGCCCACTTAAAGGCAAACTGCATATAACTATACAAATAATGCATTCTGATTCCAAATCCTTCTGTTATTTTACACCCTTAGGAAGTGCATGAAAACACAATTAAATATAAGCAATGCAGAGAGACAAACAAAAGGATGATAATAACATTTAGTTGTGGGGAAATGGAATTTATCTGTATGCCTTTCAGCAGTTTTAACCATCACGCAATTCCTCCATTAAACACAAGAGGGCAGTGTAACGTGCAAGACCACTGCTGCAGGTGGGAAACCACATGTCTGAGTGTGTCTACTGGAGGCAAAGGTGGGATTTGGCAGGAAGGGGAACTCTCAAATTTTGTGTCGGCTCAAACAAAGAAAAATGAATAGAAGAAGAATATTGATATTCTTCATTTATCGGAGTTGCTTGAACTGCGTTCCCCCACGCTTTAACCCCTGACTGGAGGCCTTTTAAAACCCTTCAGACGGGCCTTCCATCAACTTACAGTTAAATTAAAGTGTGTGTGTGTGTGTGTGTGTGTGTGTGTGTGTGTATGCGTGTGTGTGCAGATGTGACTGTTGTTGTTGTTGAAGAAAAACATACTGAATCATCACAATACGGTTAATTGCAGGTGTGAGACAGAAGGCGATGCGCTTGTTAGACTGAACCTATGTAACACAATGCCCAAGACTTTGGATGTTGGAGCAGGAAGTTCATTATATCAAAAAAGGGGAAAACTTTTGCTTTAAAAGTTATGAGTGCTAAGTTGCCCTGGGATAATGACAATTTTAACAGGTGTTTGAGAGAGGGAGGTTAATTGGTTAATTGGTCATTTTAGTGAAATAGCCTGCATAGAGCAGAACTTTTACAGGATTGAGGCCTAGTGCATAATGCACATCTACAAATAACTCATCTACAGAATAGCCCATGGCCATTTCTAGCCTTTTTGCTGCCCTAGGCCAGATTTGAGTTTTGCCCCCTCTTTTCTAGAAATACAACTGAAAAACTGAAGGAAAAAAGTAATACATGTATATACTGATATTTGGTGCCATAGGCAATCGCCTAGTTCGTCTATGCCTAGAACCGGCCATAGCCTATCTTACATAGAGTGTCAAATGTGGTGATGCCATGATTATGACCATACCAAATAGCCTACACATAGGTTACCTTTGAAAAGCTACCACACAGCATTAGGCTAGATCTAGAAGGCATAGGCTACTGATCGCATCTTTAACTGATCTAGATCTACTACCAGATAAAGTAATGGATTGGGTTTCGTTACATGTTTGATGTATAGCCTAGGGCAATGGTTGTCATTGGTGATCCGAGAGCAAGCTCAAGTGGTCCGCAAAAGGATCCCCCCCCCCTACACACACACACACACAAAAAGGGAATTTAGTTTAGTTTCTCACTAAAACGATTTGAGAGCCAAATAGGAGTTGTTCAATAAATACTATGAAGCTGGCCTGTAATTTATATTAAAAACTTCATGCTGTCTGATACCCATAAATGCCAATTTAGAATTGCCTATTGATTTGGTCAAAGGGTAAATGGTAGCAGCATGCGACTTGGTGAGGGGAATTGAGGGTAGGTAGTCCCTGAAAAATATTTTTTGAGCAAAGTGGTCCTCGGCCTGAAAAAGTTTGAGAAACACTGGCCTAGGCCAATAACTGTATAAAATATACAGCATGTGGTATAGGCCTACATGTAGGCACATAAAAAAGGATAACTGAAATATTGATGTGTGCCACAGAATATGTTCAGAAACTGTTCATCCAAATCTGCTCGGTCAAAAAGTCAACAGGTAGGCTGACGCAGCTCACGGATGTGCGCAAGATTAGATGCGGATGTATGTGTGCGTGCTCCCGCCACTACGCTACAAGAACAGCGAGTGCGCTTGCGCTACCCAAACAAAATGGACATTGTATTTGAAGAGACGCTATGTGAGGAAGTCCGGCGCTATCCGTTCCTTTACAATCCGTCCTTAAAAGAATATAAAGACATTCACGCGTGCAATAATGCCTGGAGAGCGATTTCCGAGGCTGTGGGAAGGGAAGAGATTCTGTGTCGGAATAAATGGAAGTATTTAAGAGACAGGTTCGTGAAGGCGAAGAAGAAGCTCCGGGGGCGCGAGCCCAAGAGCGGAAACGTTCCCCGCATGTTCGCCCTGCTGAGCTGGCTCACGGACTACGTAAGTCACCGGGACCGGGAACGGAGCCTTGAGTGCCAGCGTTCAACTAGAGGTAGGCTAATGTGGCGCGTCACATGTGAAGTTATGTTGTTGACTATTCCACTTTGGGTAGACATTTAGTTTTGTGACCATTAGTCTTCAATAGTCTATAAAATTGCGTAAACCCTAAAGTAAAACTAAATAGGCAATGTGTAGGCCTATGTGTGTGTGTTTCATTATAAAATATGTTATCAATTTGGATATTAATCAATGAGATCGTGTTTTGAACAATGTTAAATTCCGCCCTGCCTAATTCTTGCTTTCTCAGGGAGGCCCAATTTATCTCAACCGGCGGCGGCTTCAGCTGCCCCGCCAACAGCAGCGCTTCCTCACGTGACCTCTGCCTCCTCAGCCGCGCCACAGTCCCCCGTGAGCACGTCTTCCTCGGTCTCCACAGGTGAGAAGTGTTGGGCAAGTTACTACAAAACTGTAATGTGTTATTTATTACTTGTTACTGACATTTTAAAATAACATCCCTTACATTACAATATTACTACGTTGAAAATGTAAGGCGTTACACTACTGTTGCAGTATTTTAAGTTACTCTTGGGCCCTCAAGTAGCGCACAGCACCCTTGCTGACCTCTCAGTGATTTTTGGTGAGATTTGTATGAAGGAAAAAATATTG
>JAODXP020001410.1:0-17500 GCA_027497455.2 Sardinella longiceps | reverse complement strand
ATGAGAGATGTGGAGTGACGTGATCCGATGTGTGTGTGAGAGAGAGTGTGTGTCTGTGTGTGAGGGAGAGAGACAGAGAGAGAGAGTGTATGTGTGTGTTGTGATGTCTGTGTGTGTTGTGATGGTGATAGGGTGTGTGATCCCAAAGCAAATTACCCTAATCCCAATCAGTGACGGAGTGGGAGACATGCCCTGTGTGTGTGTGTGTGTGTGTGTGTGACAGATACTGTAGATATATTATAGATAGATAGATATTGGGATGCATATGTTTTATCACAAAATAAATTAAGGTGTCCGGTAGCATTTAAGCATTTACACATCAAACACACACATCAGCACATTGTGTGTGTGTGTGTGTGTGTGTACAGGGTAGGGTAAATTTCTGCTGTAATCCCTATGGGGCAATAGTCTTGTTGGTGTGTGTGTGTGTGTGTGTGTGTGTGTGTGTGAGTGTGTGTGCGAGTGTGAGTGTGTGTGTGTGTGTGTGTGTGTGTGTGTGTGTGTGTGGTGTGTGTGTGTGTGTGTGTGTGTTGGTATGATTCAGCAGCTGTGGGCACAGTAATTGTCTGGAATGTTGCTAATTTGAGGTTTTGTTGCTTAGAGTGCTATGATTACAGAAAGACACACACACACACACACACACTCACTGGCTCGCAGGTATGCACACATACTGTACATACAGACAGACACACACATCAAAATTTTGAGTAGTGTGATCCCTGTGATCAAGTTGAGACAGCTCCCTCCCACACACACACACACACACACACACACACACACACACACACACACACACACACACACACACACACACACACAGAGGGTTACCATTAGTCAAGACACAGAGGAACCAGCATTTTGGTTTGAGGCTTGCACAGCGCACATGCACACACACATACAGTAAAGACACAGAGGCACATGCACAGTGTGTACACACACACACACACACACACACACACACACACACCACGTCACGTCTTTTCTATCTCATGAATTGATCCCGTCATATTCACCTTATTGTGCCCCGCCCTTTTTTCGTCTTTTCTTCTGTGATTGTCTTGGAAATTCCGTTAGCCACTTGCCCCTCATTCACATCCACGTGATTTTCATTAGATACCACAATCACAAAACAGCTTATTGTAGCCGTGGAAACACCGTCTTTACTGCTGAAAACATAATTTTTTATCTGGCGACAAACTGTACCAACCTAATTGATTGATATAGTCAGCACAACTTCATAGTAAGGCTAATTATATCAGACCGTTAAAACACAATGCTAAGCCAATGAGTAGCTAGACCGTCGTCATGGCAGCCCCCATGTTTACACACGGAATAAGGTGAATATCGGGGTTCCATTAAGTCTATATCAATCCACCCTAATGGTCGTTGTTGAGGTAATCTGAACATAATCCTGATTTGTCTTCTCCGTTATTCCCAGTCTCTCAGCGAGTGTGTCCCTCGACCTTCAGATATGCGTCGCAGACACTGGTGCAGATAGTGGGTCAGTGGCCGGCCAGTGCTGGTCAGTCTGTGACCGTCAGATGCCCAGAGGGTCGGCGTCTAAACATCAACACTACAACCATCACCTGCAGTGACAACGGACAGTGGAGCCCCTACTGGCCCAAATGTTTAAGTGAGTACTGTTCCTGTTGGGTATGTATGTGTGTGTGTGTGTGTGTGTGTGTGTGTGTGTGTGTGTGTGTGTGTGTGTGTGTGTGTGTGTTCATGTTTTATTGTTGAATTAAAAAGTTAAATAGCCAAGAGGTGTGATTTGTGTGCGTGTGTGTATTTTATTATTGAATTAAAAACCTTTAATGGCCAAAAGGAGTGGTGTTTGATACATGTTCCCACAGGATTTGTTTAACCGTGTGTGTGTGTGCGTGTGTGTGTTTTTTTGTGTGTGTATGGTTTTGCTTGTCTAGTTGTGAGGTGTGCTCCCCTGAATGTCTCCAATGGAAGCTTGTCCAGCAAGAAAATGAAGGCTGGAGAGAAAGTGACTGTGACTTGCTCACCTGGATACACGCTGAATGGAAGTAGCACTCTCACCTGTCTGAACAACGGATTGTGGAGCCCTCAAAAACCCACCTGTGTTCGATGTACGTTTGTATAGGAGTTTGTGTGTGTGTGTGTGTGTGTGTGTGTGTGTGTGTGTGTGTGTGTAAGTAAGTAAGTGGGTGTAGGACAGAAAAGCATTGATAGACATCATGCACAGAGTGGGCGTGTGTGTGTGTATGTGTGTGTGTGTGTGTGTGTGTGTGTGTGTGTGTGTGTGTGTGTGATTTTCCCTGTCGAAGAAACATACATTATTGATGTGTGTGTGTGTATGTGTGTGCGTGTGTGTGTGTGTGTTGTTCAGTATGTTCCCGCCCTCCTGTGATTGACAAGCTGCAGCTGCGTGAGCGTTATGTGCTGCAGAAGACGTTTAATGTGGGAGTTTCGGTCTCGTACACCTGTGCAGTCGGATACACACGTACCGGAGGATCATCCATCTCCCAGTGCACAGAGAAAGGCTGGACACGCACTACACTCCGCTGTGAACGTGAGTCTCTCACACACACACACACACACACACACACACACACACACCTGTGCAGTCGGATACACACGTACCGGAGGATCATCCATCTCCCAGTGCACAGAGAAAGGGTGGACACGCACTACACTCCGCTGTGAACGTGAGTCACATACACATGCACACACACACACACACACACACACACATACATGTACACACCTGTGCGGTCGGATACACACGCACCGGAGGACCATCCATCTCTCAGTGCACAGACACACACACACACACACACACACACACACAATTTGAGAGTTCTGAGAGACTCACAGACCTGTCGAGATGTTGTGACATGTCGTTCAGGAAGTAGTCAATCTAAGGCCCAAGAGGGTAGTCTGACAATCCGTTAAAATATAAAGTCTGGCATCAATAGATAGACCGAACTCAATCGTGAGCAAGGCAGTAATCTTAGTGAGTTGTGTGGGTGAGACAGGCACTGAACAGTAGCTATGCTGACATGTGTGGATAGTGAAGACGTAAAGCAGCAGGATATACGTAAGAATGGCAAACACAGCAGATCCCAGAAAGACATAATACCCTTTTTTTTTTTTTTAAGATGTTTTTTTTAGAGCTTTTGTGCCTTTAATTTGATAGGACAGTAGAGAGTGTGACAGGAAATGAGTGGGAGAGAGAGAAGGGTATGGTTTGGGAAATGACTTCGGGTCGGAATTGAATCCGGGTCCCCGGATTTGCGATATGACGCACTAGCTCACCAAGCCAATGCAGCCCACAGACGTAAAACACTTTTAAGGATTTGGACTCTGACTGCCAAGGACACTCACAGTAGAATATAGAGCCTTCCTGTAGCCATGGCAAGAATATAGCTGACTAATGGGTTACCATGCCTTCATGCTTTGAAGTCACCACTTTGTGTGTGTGTGTGTGTGTGTGTGTGTGTGTGTGTGTGTGTGTGTGTGTGTGTGTTTCTTCCCCAGTAATGTCATGTGGTTCGGCTGGAGAGATCCCCAATGGAAAATACAACTACAATGAGGGCGTAGAGTTCGGCAGCAAAGTTACTGCTGAGTGCAATGAGGGGTAAGGGCTCTGTCAGGGAGAGTGTGTGTGCGTATGTGTGAGTATGTACGTGTGTGTGTGTGTGTGTGTGTGTGTGTGTGTAGTGTGTGTGTGTGTGTGTGAGTGTGTGTGTGTGTGTGAGTGCAACGAGGGGTAAGGGCTCTGTCAGACAGTGTGTTTGTGTATTTGAGTGACAGAGAGAGAGACACAATGTAACTAATAGTTTTAATGTGCAATGATGTCAGTGTTATATTGGCTGTAATAGTGTTTTGCTCATCATCTTGTTTGTTTGTTTGTTTGTTTGTTTGTTTACCCCATGCAGGTATCATCTGATTGGTGGAAATGTCAGACTGTGCATCAGCACGGGGTGGGACGGCAGAGAGGCTGTGTGTGAGCGTAAGTTACTCTAACCTGTGTGTGAGTGTGTGTGTGAGCGTAAGTTACTGTAACCTTTGTGTGTGAGTGTGTGTGTGAGCGTAAGTTACTGTAACCTTTGTGTGTGTGTGTGTGTGTGTGTGTGTGTGTGTGTGCGCGTAAATTACTGTAATCTCTGTGTGTGTGTGTGTGTGTGTGTGTGTGTGTGTGTGTGTATAAAGCAGTCTTTCACTGCCCGCCAGTCTCAGCTCTTCTGGTCTCTACATGTGTCTCTAAGCGTGTGTGTGTTATAGGGGCGCATTACTGGATCAAGTGTGTGTGTGTGTGTGTGTGTTCCTCTTAGTATATGATATTTATATCATGAAATATTATTATGATGAAATAATGATATGAAATGTATATAATGACTTAAATTGGTGATGTGTGTGTGTGTGTGTGTGTGTGTGTGTGTGTGTGTGTGTGTGTGTGTGTGTGTGAGTGTCTTTGTACTTCTGTGTGTGTGTGTGTGTGTGTGTGTGTGTGTGTGTGTGTGTGTGTGTGTGTGTGTGTGTGTGTGTGTGTGTGCACAGCTGTCCAGTGTCCCCCTCCCTCACGTGTTCCAGGTGCTGAGTTGTCGGGCTCCGTGGATGAGCCTCACCTGTACGGTCATGTGGTCAATTACCGCTGCCCTAAGGGCTACTTGGTGGGGGAGAGGGAGATCCACTGCACCAAGAATGGCAACTGGAGCGCCCCCTCTCCACGATGCACAGGTACTGCAACCTCTAGACACCCAAGCATCCCCTGAGGCCCCAGATTCCCCGTTTGCAGTCTGATCTCCTCCCTCCTGCTTACACATCTGGGGCTCCTGATAACAATATAGTCTTTTAATGCCTTATTCATTTTTTTCTTTTTCTTTCTTTTTTTCTTTTATATTTTGCTTTTCCTGTAGTCAAGCCTTTATCTCTCTCTCTTTTTAGTAAACTGCGCTACCGGTACATGCATCTACCTTGTAGTGGTAGAAATTTCGGTACAGGGTGCTACCAAGCGGCACCCAGTGCAAGACTGACAATCATCTGCTGTTGTGATACAATGGGGCAGAAATAAGCACATACTGTAGGACCCAATTTATTCAAAAGGTGGATGGCGACATCTGGTGGCAATTTTGGAAACTGCTGGACAACAATATGTCATTAAAAATACTGTGTACTTTATAGATCCTTACAACTGTATGCATATAAATTTGTGTGTGTGTGTGTGTGTGTGTGTGTGTGTGTGTGTGTGTGTGTGTGTGTTTTGTCAGACGTGACATGCCGGCAGCCCGTGCTGCGTTTTGGCTCGAGGTCGTGGAACTACAAGCTGAACTACAGGCCTGATGAGCAGGTGGGTGTAGGGTTGGGTATCGAGAACCGGTTCCTATACTACTCAGAACCGCTTCAATATGATCAATTCCATTCATGTCGTATGCCTCCAACGTTATCAATTCTTCTTATCAATTCTCTAATTTCTCTGCCCGCAAGTTGCGGTGCATTAGCGTCACACGCTAACTATCACATTAACTCCAGTTGGTATAGCCATGTTGCAAAACACATCTTTCCTTTAATCCAATGAAGCTTCTTGTTATAAGAATATTTATTAAAAATGAAGACAACATGATCAACATCTGCAGCAGTCTTGTGTCTGTACACAGAATAGATCAAATAACAATGTATGATATCAATAGCTAAATGCTAATTTGCTCTGTTTTGTTTTTTATAGCCTAAGGCAATAAAGTCTGATGATGTATAATAAATTATTATGGGATTGGAATATTGGGTATAATAATGCAGTAGGCCTTAAGACTGCCTTTTTTGGCATTAACTAGGCTACTCAGGAATCGATAAGAGTATTGATAAGGAATTGGATTGATAGGCAGAATTGATAATGGCATTGATATTGATAAAATCTTATCAATACCCATCCCTAGGTGGGTGTGAGGTGTGACCAGGGATACCGGCTGATGGGGGCGTCAACACTCACCTGTGGGACTGACGGACAGTGGAGCCCACCTGTGCCCAAATGTGTATGTGAGTATCAGGACACACACACACACACACACACACACACACACACACTATAAGAGGTGGGTGAACTTACTTGGGTCTAGCCCTGCACTCTCTCTCTCTCTCTCTCACACACACACACACACACACACACACACACACACACAAATAATGCGATCTTTTCACTCTGAAATAAATTCTTTCTCCTGGTTCTGTTTGGCAGTGTCACCACCTCAGACTCAACAGGCTGACACCTGGACCAGGACCGGCTGATCCATCAATTTTCTAAGATCTGATGGATTCATCCACGTTCTAAGATCTTTGAGTCGTCTGATGGATCCATCAATGTTCTAAGATCTTAGAGCCAGCTGACCCATCCATCCATGTTCTAAGATCTTAGAGCCGTCTGACGGATCCATCCATGTTCTACGATCTCAGAGCCGTCTGACGGATCCATCCACGTTCTAAGATCTCTAAGGCTTCTATTCCTTTGTCATGACTTAATTGCACTATCCCATATATCAGCTCTCTAAGATCTACTGATATCACACATCACACTAAAGTTACATGCAGCAGAAATGTACATATTGTACCATGGCGGCTTTTTAAACATATACATTAAGACTCTGATAAAATGTATGATAATATGAAGTATTGACTGATATTGAACAGTAGACTTCTAATAGACTGGCCCAAATGGTGCAGTGTACTGACTAGAATGGCTCAATTGTGTGTTTTTTTGCCCTCATGGCACCTTCCAGGTAGCACTGTCTTAAAGGCACTACTATAACCCTGAACCTACACCTATCCCCTTTGCCCTCACCCTAACCCACCTGACTTGCCTTAATGGACTTACACAGTCAGATTGTAAAAAGTGTTTCTAATATGCTGGGTTAAGATATGGTGATTTATATTTCCAATAATAAATATTATTTGTTCCTAATTGTTCTCTGGTGTTAATCCTATGGGGCATCCCACATGCTATACATATATAACCTACTGTGTTAACCATTAGGCTAGCGAATATGGGTTTAAATCTATCCTAGTTTACAGTAATGCACTTTAGAAGTGATGCAATGCAGCCTGACGCATAGGCGCTTAATGACACAGCTACCTACCTACTGTATCAACATGGGTTGCTTGTAAATCATCAGTCACACAGTAAAGTAAACAATGTAAACAGTAATGTAAACAATGCTGGACTAATTTTTCTTCAGCTAAAACAACAGTCCACTTTGCTGGACAAGGCAAATAGCATAATTCCAGGATATAGCAATCTCCCAGAGTGATGCAATGCAGCCTGACGCATAGCCGCTTAATTACACAGCTACCTACTGTATCAACATGGGCCACAGAAGCTAAAGGAAATAATGCTGGACTTGTTTTTCTCTATGAAAGCTAAAGCAACTGTCCACTTTGCAGGGAAAGGCTGGTAGCAAAATTTTAGGAAAATGACAAGTACATTTTATTCTGGAAATACACAATGAACATTGAGATTTGAGCTCAGGAATTAGAAATGTGGGCCCTATGACAGAAAAACATTTTGTGTCCTCCCAAACACAAACATAAGTTAAATAATAAAATATGACTAAATGTGACAATAAGCCTTATTTTCTGATAGTTTGCGATGAAATACAATGGTTAAGATTGACATTTTGGTAAATGAAGAATTTTCGGTTGTTGCTCGAGCACCTCCACAATGGCAGGAAGGTGCAGTCAAACAAAAAACACATTAAATCATTTGTTTGCAAAGGTATGAAATCACATGAATCACATCATGACTTCTGGCAGGTTTCACTGTAGTTTTTGTTCAACCCCTGTGACTGCTAGGAAGTAACATGTGACTCACAATAAATCCGAATCAATGCTAGAACCTGTTAACAGTCATATTTCGTGGTGATGTTCATGTCAGCATATCAGTGAGCCCTACAGACCACTCTGTGAGTCTGTGAGTTGAAAATAATGGGAAAAGAAGCGCTTGTCAAAAAGTCAATCTTTACCACTGTATTTCATTTTAATTATTATTAATAATTGCATGATACATCAATGAAATATGAACTGGTGGAATAATGAAAGGTTTATTTAACCCATCAACCCCTGAGTGCAGGGCACAAACGTAGGTGGGCTATTCAAGAAAATGTCGTACCCGGTATCATGTTATAACACAATTAAGTCACATCACACCAGATTTCTCCTTTGACCATCTGTTTTGCTGGACAAGAAACATAAATATTAAAGTCTTCTAAAACCCTGTTATGTGTCGAAATGGCAGCAAAAAAGTTTGAAAAATCATTCATAAAGTTTTTGTTGTATTTTGTTGAAACTAGTTACATTTATAATTTAGATATTTTACACTTGTTAAATAGCTATTGATATAACAGTTCATTCTTCATTCTGAAACCTTTACTAACCTAGTTAAAACACAAATAGATTCTTGGTATTTACATGGTATTTCTTCTCATTGACACTTGACTAATTGGCTAAACTACTGTTTACATTGTGATTTATAGGTAAATTATTTTTCCTAACTTATTGTCTTAATAAATATGGTGGTGGTGGCATAATGGTTAAGGAGCCTGACTAGTGTGCTAGTAGGCTACAGTCTGGAAGTTGTGGGCTCGAATCCTGGCTGCCACCGTTGTGCCCTTGAGCAAGGCACTTAACCCTATGTTGCTCCCAGGGAGACTTGCCCTGAAGTAACAGTTGACAAATGTAAGTCGCTTTGGATAAAAGCGTCTGCTAAATGCATAAATGTAAATATTCATTGTATTTTTCATCTTTTTTATACATTATCAGTGAGTGTTGTTTGGGGTGAGCAATTCGCTCCTTGCACATAGCCTAACATCTTATAATGCTGTCACATTAGAATTTTACTAGCTATCATAATTTGAAATTAATTATTAAATGGCTACTGTTAAAGTCAGCAGTTTTGATATACTATGACCAGAGAAGACTTTGTTATGACTGACGAACTTGTCAGCTGACAGTCAAAATGCAAGTTTGTGTGAGTTTTCTTTTATCGTGATTGTTATGAAGCCAAAGTAAACGGAAATGAGAGCATTATTAAAAACGTTTATGTGCAATGAGCCCATTGACTGTTGTCTAGCCATAACGTATATCAGTCTCCTATAGAACGTAGAACTTAAGAGTTAAACCAAAGATCATGGAATAGTGAGCAAGATAAGGCATCATAATACATTTCAATGGGAGCAAACTGGAATACTTCCTGTCTGCATAAATGCATTACATCACAATAAGAAAGATTCTTTAAGTCTGCATAAATCATTACATCACAATAAGAAAACATTCTTTAAGTCTGCATAAAGGGGGATTTTTCCCCCTCCCCTTGCAAAAATAGAACCAGGAACTGAACCAGCGTTGACACCTCTCGCTCCGCTTGAATCCTCTCTGGCTTAGCACTCCGCTTCTGACGTTCTATTACATTGTTTTCAATAGCAGGGTTTCAGTGACGTGATAACGGGAGGGCGAACAAATCGAACTGATGGGTACGAAGTGCAGGCAAGCATAACAACAGCAATGGAGGGCACAGAGAAAAGTGCATATTGTAGTGGTTTGGAGCCGGTATGTAGGGAAAGATACAAGGAGTTAGTAGGGAAATACATCGGACATGACCCGTACTTGATGAAAATATCAGAATTTACTCAAGAGCTGAAAGATTTCTCACCTTTATGGGCGATTTCCTCAATAGTAAACCTTTCCCTTCTCTCGGTTAGACCGTTTATAACATCCAAAAACGGCACAAAACAGGCATTTTGTACAAAAAAGTCGCAGACTAAACACAGTGCTTTCAATGGCTCTAGCTCCAGGTGGCCCACCAGCTGAGGTTCACGCGCTTAGAAAAATACAGAAGAACGCTTAGAAAAATACGTTAGTGACGAGTGAAGCCCAGCTATACCAAACTCTTCCGCCATTGATTGTGAATTATGATTGAAGTCTATTTTGTCGGATTCCACACGCTACTGTGCAGTTTTGTTGCGAAATAGTCAAATTCGAAAGTGCTCTGCAAAGCTGTCAGAAGTGTTGTGCGGATGGCCCTTTGAGGTCACCCCACTACATTGTTTTATACATTCATCATATATTTTCAATTCTTTTAGGATTTTTTTCATTCCATTGACCATCTGTACAGTACCATAAATTCTCACTAATAGCATTGCCAAACTCCTTGAGGCATCTGTTGGAATTCTGTGGACTTCAGTCTTTCAGTTTTGAGCATCTTCTAACTGTGTAAGGTGATTCAGTTGGCTGAGTTTCTTCCTCTGGTTTCTAGACTCATCCGGTCTCTGAAATTGACTAAACAGGATACAGACACAGTTATTCATTACAGTATCTACATTAAAACCACAGCTACTAAACAGCATATTATGATAACTTACATTAGGCTAATATCTCACCAGCTCTATGTCGTCCGCCTTAATTTCCAACTTCTCTTTAGGTTTTTCCTCTTGGTGTTGTGGCTCCACCAGTGTGTGTCTCTGCAGCACAGGGGCTGTGTAGTGCTGCCTGATGTGAGACTCACAGTAAGAGGCCATGCAGGTGAGACAGGATTTCACAGCTTTGAGTTTCCCCCAGTGCAGAAGTCACAGCTCACATCTCCAGCACCAGCGTAGCTTTGAGCAGGAGGAAAGGGGCTAAAGTGCTGGAGCTTCTCCACCACCTCTGCTAATGCTGTGCTTGTATAGAGCGCAGGGCAGGACATGTATGTGTGTGAGCACTGGGGACAGGCATAGAGTCCTGCATGGTTGGGCTGGTCCCAGTATGAGGTGATGCACTGCCTGCAGTAACTGTGTCCACAGGGGATGGAGACTGGGTTGTTCAGCACCCCTGTGCACACGGAACACCTGAAGTCGTCTTCTGTTAACAGGCTTGGCATGATGTCACTGAATAAGAAGAATATTAAGTGGAAATTGGAAAATGGCTGTAAACATAGGGTGTCCATAATTAAATCTGATTTAATTATACGTTTTCCAAATAAGGCATGCAGCTTTAGTTAGGGTGAGAATGATCGTCGGAGACCATGGTCTTTTGGTCTTGTGCAACCTCTAGTTAACAGTCCTCTATAAATTGTTATGTTTTTCCAGCCATGATAATGATTCACTGCTGAAGCTCAGTGTTGTAAAGAACATTGAATATATAGCCTACATAAGTACATTAATTTAAGAATCGCAAGGGATAAAGAGTGAACAATCTTGGAATATTACAGCAGAACAGGAGGAAGATGATATGAGATAGTTCATCCACCAATTGCTCAGAGATTGTGATTATGCAATGGTAAGCCTGTAATGTGTAGGCATAGGATGTCACACTAGCCAATATAACCAGATAACTGTTCCGTATTTCTAAGGGTAGCCTACTGTTACAACCACAGGTTAAAACATACCAAGCCTGTTAAATTCATTCATTCTTTCCTAAATGTGCTGGACGTAGAAATGATGATGAACTTAGCTTTTAGATGAGTTAGCAGCTACATTGTTACATACACAGTAAAAGCTATTATGGAACAGGTTAAAGGGCTCCGCACACCGCTTCCGACACAGTGCGGAGCACTCCGCTTCCAACATTCGATTCCATTGTTTTCATTGCAACCCCGCACACCAGCGCCGAACTCTTCCGCCGTCGGTTGTGAATTACGATTCAAGTCTATTTTGTCGGAGCCGCCCTTTGACATCCAATGTAATTTTACCGGCTACTGTGCTAGGTGCTAGGCAAAATTGTCAGATACGAAAGTGCTCCGCAATGCTGTCGGAACCGGTGTGCGGCCGGCTTAACAACTACTTAGTGACAAGAATGGTTTGGGGAACAAGGCCAACATTTTTTGAACCACAGTCTCTGAGCTCTTGCTTATAAATCTTACACCACAGTCTCGGAGTTCTTGCTTATATATTTTTTTATTAAATTCACCTTGAATCAGGTGTAGGTTCTCCTTTGAAGTTCCATGGCTGTTCCATTGACTTCAGAGACACACAGCTGGGTGCAGGTGAATCTGAGCGCTCCTGTTTTGGCCTGAGATCAATTTGAAAATAATGACATTGTTGTACTGTGTATACAGTATGTAATATGAGCTGAATGATGTATCTACTCATTTATTAATCAAAGACATCAATTCAAAACATCAATTCTCAGCAATATATGTATTTTGAGCTCACCATTCTCCTTTGAAGTTCCATGGCTGTTCCATTGACTTTAGGGACGCACAGCTTGGAGCAGGTGAATCTGATTTTTCCAGTTTTAATCTGAAGTCACAACACAAGATCATTTGTAATAAGCTATGTCCCGTGCCAATAACAGTGGGAACCAAAGTATTTGCCATACCATTTATGTGTGTCCTTGACACATTATCCACACAGGGCGTTGCTTCACCACAAAAACAGCCAGTTTAACATCAGTGGTGGGTAAGTTACTTAAAAGGTAATTAGTTATAGTAAGTCGTAATTTCTCAGAAAAAGTAACTCAATTAGAAACTGAGTTACTCCATTGTAAAAGTAACAAGTTAGGGAAAGTACTGTAACTTAATCAATTGCTGAAATATAAAACAGAAAATGCAAGGAAACCAATTGAGATGTTCCTTGGCAGTGAGTACACAAGTACTGAGATAAACAACACTTTTTAAAGTGGTAAAGCTTGTGTTTAAGCCAAAAACTGTGTTAAAGGGGACATAGAATTAATTAATTGAGTATTGTACCCTTTTTTACAATACAATATAGGCTATTCAATTTTTTTTTGTCAAAAATAAGATCAATTGGTATTTTACAAGCCTAATTAACACCTCATATTTAGGATGTGTATTGAAATCGCTCTGTTTGCCTAAATGACACCCTCTCTGGTTTCCTCAATTGAACTGGAATGACTTTGTGCTATTTGACATCACTTGTAGGCTTTGTCCTAATTCATCCATGTTCTAGTGACTATTTCTGAATTTAAGATTTCCACATGAAAGAGGGCAGAGCCCTCTTTTTTTTTTTTTTTTTTTGAACCACAGCTCTTGCTTTCATTTTTTTTTTTTTTTTTTTTAATTCACCTTGAATCAGGTGTAGGTTCTCCTTTGAAGTTCCATGGCTGTTCCATTGACTTTAGAGACACACAGCTTGGAGCAGGTGAATCTGAGCGCTCCTGTTTTGGCCTGAGATCAATTTGAAAATAATGACATTGTTGTACTGTGTATACAGTATGTAATATGAGCTGAATGATGTATCTACTCATTTATTAGCCAAAGACTCAGAATAAAGTAAAGACATGATGATCAACATCAATTCTCATTTTGAGCTCACCATTCTCCTTTGAAGTTCCATGGCTGTTCCATTGACTTTAGGGACGCACAGCTTGGAGCAGGTGAATGTGCTTTTTCCAGTTTTAATCTGAAGTCACAACACAAGATCATTTGTAATAAGCTATTTCCTGCGCCAATACCAGTGGGAACCAAAGTTCTTGCCATACCAATTATGTGTGTCCTTGACACATTATCCACACAGGGCGTTGCAAAAACAGCCAGTTTAACATCAGTGGTGGGTAAGTTACTTTTAAAAAGTAAATAGTTATAGTTACTGTTAGAAACTGAGTTACTCCATTGTAAAAGTAACTAGTTATTAGGGAAAGTAATGCAAAAGGGGGAACTCAAAATGATTCTAAATCGTCAAAATGTTGGTGTCAACGATTCTATTTTATCCTAGACACTCCAGAAAAAGAACTAAACATGCTAAAAAGTAAACTTCCCCTTTAGATAAAATTCTTTGTGAATATGGACCCTGTGTAGCCAGTGGTGGTCCGCAGCGCACATGGGTCTTGAACCCGCCACCCTGGAAGCCAGAGCTTCTAACTCAGCCGTTAGAAGCACCCAAGGAATTGGGTTGTGAGGATTTACACATACTGCCACGAAGCTAGCCAAGCTAGCTGACATCCATTACCCTTTTACTTGCAGTAAATTCAAATCTGATAGAGGTATGTCTGAATTTCCAGTCAAAGGAGGTATTTTGTAGATAAAATTATATGCTACCTCTGGGTGAAATCATAAGGAAACATGGCATTGCATTTCACTCATACGCAGATGATACACAGCTTTATCTCTCTATGAAGCCTAGCGACTGCACTCCGACAACCAAACTCAATGCCTGTCTTGAAGACATTAAAGTTTGGATGTCAAAAAAGATTTTATGCTTGAATTCAGATAAAACTGAAGTTATGATGATTGCCTCTAAACAACTGAAGGACACCTTGCTTCACCATCATAGCTCACTTAGCAGTCCTACACTCTCATTTAGGAAACATGACCTAGTACCCTCTGAACACTCTCCTACACAAATGTTCACAGACTTCACCTCCATGCTGCTACTTGCACCATGCACTTTGCCTCACTTGCACCTTGTTAACTCAGGTTTTGCACTCCAGTAACATACCTCAAGACTTCTGAAACACTGACAGTCCAGATTGTATGCTCACATTGTCTGTTATGTTGTCTGTTATTATGTTACTGTTATTGTTATTTACATGCCTGATATTTTGATATCTTGCACTTTATGTCTTGTGAGTTGTGATGTCCTACATACATCTCTGTTGTTTGTCTTAACTTTAACTGCACATTTGGAGCTCTGAGAAATGCAATTTCAGTCTGCGTGCAAAGTTCACTTTGACTTTCACTTTGACTCATTTAGCTCACAAGTGAAAAATCTGGGTGTAATTATTGATCAAGACCTCTCCCTGAATAGCCATGTAAAGCACATTTCTAAAACATCATTTTTTCACCTTAGAAACATTGCTAAGGTTAGGAAGTTCCTGTCCTTTGAGGATGCTGAAAAACTTATACATGCATTTGTTACCTCCAGACTCGACTACTGCAATGCTCTGTTCTCAGGGTGCAGTAACACCTGCATTAAAAGTCTACAGCTAATCCAAAATGCAGCAGCTAGAACACTCACTAGAACTAAGAAATATGAACATATTTCTCCCATTCTAGCATCTCTACACTGGCTTCCTGTCAAAAATCGAATTGACTTCAAAATCCTTCTCATGACGTATAAGGCACTTAATGGCTTAGCTCCTGCATATTACAGATTTACTTCTAAAACTCACAATTGGGGGAAGAGCTTTTGCCTATCGAGCACCTCTTCTATGGAATTCTATTCCTCCCTACATTCGCGAAGCGGACACTCTCAATAACTTTAAGTCTAGACTTAAAACCTTCCTTTTGACATTTCCTATAATTAGGAGTGGGCCATGGCATATCACCACTCCTCTTGGGCTTTCCTGGGAGGGCTACCTCTGCTGTTTTTCCAAGGCGGCCACTGACCACCCCCTTCTGGGTTGGTGAGATGCCATGTACTGTGAGAGAAATTTCCAGAGTGTGTATGTAACCAGTTGCAACTTTAAATGTTTTACCAGTACCATACCTTAGTTATGCTGCGATAGCCTAGTGCTGCCACCTTCTGCACACTTGCCATCCTGTACAACCCACTTTCTCCTCTCTCTCTCTCCCTCTCCTCACTCTAGCTAGATTATATGACACATATCATGAAGTGATATCCTCCTAGATTGGCCTAATCCTCTTGTTTCTGTTTCTTTTTGTTTCTCTTGCCTCCTCTGCCCCGACGCACTGGCTGAGTGATGAACCTCCCGTACCTCCCTGCCACCAACCCTACCCCACTACGGATGCTGACCAACCTCCCCGGAGCCACACACCAGGACCATCCTCCCCTTTTCTCTGAGGCCCGTGATGTAACTGGCCTGATGGCCCCCTGATGACCACTGAACACTCTGATCCCACTCCAATTACTGACTAATCCCACACTCCAACTACTGACTCCATCCCTTGGCCCTGACTGTCACACAAACTATGCGTATATGATCTCTGACTACATTCAGTACTCATACTGTTTTGTGTTAACCATGGTCAATCTATGCATCAGACTTTACGGATACTTTATTAGGCCCCAGGCAGGTAGGCTGAGTCCATGAGGCGTGGATCTGCCCAAGGTTTCTTCCTACATAACAAATTATTTACAAAGTGAGGGAGTTTTTCCTTGCCCCTGATTCTCATGGATGCTTCCCGTACTGTCTGTAAAGCGCCGCGAGACAATGTACTGTATTTGTGCGCTCTACAAATAAAATTGAATTGAATTGAATTGAAAATTGCATACAAATACCTTTTCTCTGGAATTGTCAGACCTGGCTGATCTGGCAGTAGACCACTCTCTTTCTTGAGTCTGTAAAGTATGTAGTTACAGTTAGATTTGTGTTTTGTCTCAATTCAATTTAATCATCACAATAGCTTTGTTCTAATTAATGGTTCTAATAGAATGGATGAGTGACTGGACATTGATATATGGTTAGCTATATATTGGCTGTCTGTTAGATTGAATGAATGGCTTGGATGAATGGTTAGGCTGCTCTTTAAAATGACAAAAAATTTTTTTATATCTATGTATTTTATTTTAAAAGCCCTAGGGACGAGATTTGGAAATTAGCCCTTGGCTATAAATGCTATGATGCCTCTGTTAGGCTGTTGTACAGCCTACATGATGTGTATCTGTCCCCATAAAACATAACTAAAAAAAAAAACAACAAAAAAAATTATTTTATTGCTCAAATGCTATAAACCATTTACGTCCAATTTTCATAAATATTTCTTACATTTGATTTTCAGGTAACATTGGGACACTTGCAATTGGGTTATTGTCATCTGATTCGTCCTTACCCAATTCAGACATGATGAGCACAGTAAAAGCATATCATTCTTGAATCATTTAACATGTAAGTAAGCAATAAATCCCGAGAGGCCAATGGTAATGCTGGTTTTAGGTTTGCCGATTCTAAAAACAGCATTACCATCGGACCCGAGTTCTAAAACTGTTACCACGTTTACCGGCAATGGTTTCATTCAATGAAGACACAACCACGAGAAATATAGCGAGTTATTCACTGATACCAATTCCTCTGGCAAAAATATAAAAAAAATATTTCCTCTTACTGAATTGTTGCCAAGTAACATATAAACGTATATACGTTTAAACGTATAAAGCTCCGTTCTCTTTCTTATGACGCAGCAGTTTAGAACGAAATGCGGTTGAAGTTGTGCTAAATGCTGAATTTACCATGGCATCAAACACGTTTCAACCA
Source organism: Sardinella longiceps (assembly GCA_027497455.2). Lineage (NCBI taxonomy): Eukaryota > Metazoa > Chordata > Actinopteri > Clupeiformes > Clupeidae > Sardinella > Sardinella longiceps. The sequence continues at coordinate 397 of JAODXP020001410.1, read as the reverse complement.
ATCACAATCGAGGACCTTCACCGTGAAAACTTTGATGCTTCATGCAACAGCCTAAAAGTGTACACTATTTTGCAATCCCTTCCAATGCTCACTATAACACATTTGTACATTGTTCACAAGCTTGCTTTTTTCCACAGGCTCATGGATGAAGGTGAGGTATATAGACAAACCAAGCCTCTAGCATATCACCATTGTGACTGACAGTGTCTAGGCCTTGAGTACTGTCAATACAGCAACAGCTGTACTGAAACTCCCATAAAAAAAAAAAAAAAAACAATAGGCCTATCAATTCATGACATAAATGCCAAAATGTGTGTTGTAAATTGTTAACATAAAAACACAAAACAATAAACAATAGCCTACTCTACATGAATTCATGGCCTCTGCATAAACTAGT
>JAODXP020001409.1:0-23003 GCA_027497455.2 Sardinella longiceps | reverse complement strand
AGGGAAATATTCAGGGTTAAAACCTCATTCCCTTTAAAGCATGTTCTGAACTGAACAGAGGCATATGTTAGTGGTAAATATTGCGAGAAACTACGATTAATCTGACTCCATAAAATTAACAGGTTGACCTCGAATATTACCAAGTAGTTTATCAACTAGAGAAGCAAGGATGGCATGGTACATTAGAGAAAGGTATGCTGAATACTGGTGGCAAACTGAATGGTTTATTTAGCAATAACCCATAACCTTAAATGTATCAGTAGCAGTTACACTGAAGTTACAATCAAATAGAAACATAAACAAGAGATAACCAGATAACCCAAAATAAGAATAACCAAAATCAAACAAAGAGAGAGAGAGAGAGAGAGAGAGAGAGAGAGAGAGAGAGAGAGAGAGAGAGAGAGAGAGAGAGAGAGAGACAGAGCAGGAGCAGGCCAGAGAGCGACCTCCTGCAAAGGTGAGAGCCAAAAGTTAGAATGGCCAAAGAGCCTAGAACAATGGGAAGGGTCTGTCTTTATCTTCCCAAGGCCTGTTGACACAAGGCGAATGGCCTGTGGTTGGTCAGCCGAACTGACCAGAGAGGTGTGAACCCACATTAGTATGCACACAGTAAAATAGTTATTTGATCATAGCAATGCTCAAATACCATACATGACATTGTCATAAAACCATGATCACACTGTTGCCTATATTATGAGAATTCATTCAAGTCCAAACATGACAATATTACATTCAGATAGGTAACCATAGGTAGGATGACCCCAATCAGAACACAGTCTTTGTTAAGGCAGTCAGGTTAATGGCCACAGCCATAAGTGTTGATTCCGGGGGGTGGGTTCCGCCTTACAGATCCACTGCTTGACCACTGGAGATCACTGGAAAGACTCCATAAGGTCACATCAGACATAAGGAAACCCAACCTTGTATGTGGGGGAAAAAGATCGCAGTCCTTGCATTGTGTCTTTTGGGTCAAACTTCTTCTGACATCCTTGTAAGTTGTTTTAGAGGCATTCCACAGCCTCCACTGCAAAAACACAACCTCCTTTGTCTTGGATAAGAGGTGTTGGCGCTGTGTAAACATTTGGCCCTTTTGAGACAAAGACACCTGGAAGACTGAATCTTACAGACCACATACATACAAATGGAATCACAACACACTTAGATAAACAGTGTGGGCAAATGGCAACAGTCTTTGTGTGATCTTTGACGAATTTGCATTGAAAAGAAAAGAGCAGAAATAATTAAAGAAAAATACAATGGGTTTGGTTTATCTCCGAAAACAAACAAACAAACATTGTCTCTGACCTCTCAGCAATTCCTGTTAAGATGCAACTATGAAATATGTGCTCTCTCACATTTGGACATGCAGATAATTAATAAATGAAAACAGATTCCTAACACACCTTGTAAGAAACCCGTTCTGTTTAACAGAACTAAATCCGGTTAAATAGTTCAGGGATAGCCTAAGAGGTTTTAGGTTTACAACTATCCAATAAACTACGAAACGTGGGAAACATAGCTTGAGATGTTCAGAGGTCCAGAACTTCCTTGTTGCAGTACATAACACTCACATGTCTATTTTCCTCAGAGGTTAAGAGCCTTGGCATAGTACCTTTAACACTCGCTATATAACTATAAAGACTAGAAATTCAGAGAATTTCTAACTCCAGACCTCTAAAGACCTCATCCTGGGTCTACTAGATAAAGTATCTCAGCAAGGGCATGCTATACGGAATCAAGATTATTGTGTTTGATGGAGGAGTTTGATGTAAGTCTATGTGCATAAGGGTAAGGAAAAATAACATTGGCCCAGCGCTTTCTTTGCGCAGCAGTCCTGTCCTTAACTACCCAGAAAACACAAACAACTACAAGCTATACAAGACAGTGTAGCCTACATCAGCATCTGCAGTCTAGTTGCTTTAAGCAAAAACAACATACAGAGTCTATGAGCTATAGCTACATACAACTACGCTAGTATGGAAACATTATCTTTAGCTTCTTTAGAATATTATGTCTTACCAGAGGGGCACATGCATAGTCCATGAGAGAGAGGGAACATCGCACACTGGATAGGCTAGGTGTTACTTGTTAACACCTGGAACAGTAATTGAGAGCTGTGAAATCGCTGAGAGACAGACACAAGTTAAATGTTGGAAAGGAACTTTCCAAACAGTTTGATAATGCGTGATCTTTCATTAACAACAGCTTTTTGGACCATGACTAGAATCTTGTCTAGTCCATTCTCCATTTTCACATTATCAGCTTCAGACTGGCCACTGAGGCCTGCAGTTGGAGATTTGCTTCGCTTCAAAAAGTATGGAGGCGGATTTCCCAAGCCCAATGACCAGCACTTATCTTCACCATGGCCAACGTTGTGGCACGACTTGCAAAACTTTGCTCGGTTGCCTTTCTTTCTCTCTGTGCGTTTTTTCTTCAGCCGTTCGCTGTTTCCATTCATGCACTGGAGTGAGGCAACTGCAGTTCCACTGGTCACGGCATTCTGGGGTGGAATCACGCATCTTGGAGCAATGCTGTAGCTGGAATCCCCTGCGAATGATATATCTGGAAACACTGCATTGTCTGTTTTTTCATCTGAAGAAACATCAGCATTTTTAGCATCAAAATGCTCTCTGGTTTCGAGAGCAGTGCGAAGTTGTGCGTTTTCATTCTGAGTCTTTGAGAAAAGCAAAAACATAATGGCTTCAATGGCTGACTTTTGTTTTGATTTTGACTTCTTCATCCCTACTCTAAACCACCAGTTGCATATTCTCTCATCACTAGAGTCGGATGTAATTCCCATAATTTCCAATTTACCTAATGTACTAGCCATGCCTTCTCTCCATTGATTAAACAAAGATTTAATTTCATACTGCCATATGTCCATGTTCGTTTAACAGAACGCAGAGGGCTGAAATTTCTTACTATGGTGAGAGTTTAGCGTAACACATACAGACGCTATCAATAAGAAAATGTTTACTCACCAATCTGGACAAAAATGGAAGAAATTCAGGTACATACGTCGTGTTATCACAGAGAGGGAAGTCACCACAATTGTAGGGAAATATTCAGGGTTAAAACCTCATTCCCTTTAAAGCATGTTCTGAACTGAACAGAGGCATGTGTTAGTGGTAAATATTGCGAGAAACTACGATTAATCTAACTCCATAAAATTAACAGGTTGACCTCGAATATTACCAAGTAGTTTATCAACTAGAGAAGCAAGGATGGCATGGTACATTAGAGAAAGGTATGCTGAATACTGGTGGCAAACTGAATGGTTTATTTAGCAATAACCCATAACCTTAAATGTATCAGTAGCAGTTACACTGAAGTTACAATCAAATAGAAACATAAACAAGAGATAACCAGATAACCCAAAATAAGAATAACCAAAATCAAACAAAGAGAGAGAGAGAGAGAGAGAGAGAGAGAGAGAGAGAGAGAGAGAGAGAGAGAGAGAGAGAGAGAGAGAGAGAGAGAGAGAGAGAGACAGAGCAGGAGCAGGCCAGAGAGCGACCTCCTGCAAAGGTGAGAGCCAAAAGTTAGAATGGCCAAAGAGCCTAGAACAATGGGAAGGGTCTGTCTTTATCTTCCCAAGGCCTGTTGACACAAGGCGAATGGCCTGTGGTTGGTCAGCCGAACTGACCAGAGAGGTGTGAACCCACATTAGTATGCACACAGTAAAATAGTTATTTGATCATAGCAATGCTCAAATACCATACATGACATTGTCATAAAACCATGATCACACTGTTGCCTATATTATGAGAATTCATTCAAGTCCAAACATGACAATATTACATTCAGATAGGTAACCATAGGTAGGATGACCACAATCAGAACACAGTCTTTGTTAAGGCAGTCATGTTAATGGCCACAGCCATAAGTGTTGATTCCGGGGGGTGGGTTCCGCCTTACACTGGAAAATGCCAAAAGACCAAAAATGGCCACAAAACTGAAGTGGATAATGAGGTGAAAAGCTACCATCAGATATAATATGACAAGGTAAATATTAAACATGGATATGTATTGATGCTAAGCCAAGAATCAGGCATGGCTCCCAGACTTCTGCCCAGACCATTCTGATGTGAAAAGCAGAATTTGTCTCATGAATATTTCAACACTCCAGGAAGGGAAGAAAGCAGACCGCACAAGACACTATGTGTCAGTACAAGATTATTGGTAACAATTATTAATAAACAATCTCTAATACATTTACACAATAAAAACATAATTACTGCCAAGAAATGGTACAGGTATGAAAAAGTAGAGTACATAACCTCTGCTTAAATGCATGATATTTACAATTTTATAGAGGTGGAGGAAGTGGTTTCTTCACTGGGTAAGACCTTTCAATACGTCACAGAGCAGCATAAATACTACAGTAAACATTTCCAGTGCTCCCACCATTTATTACCCCTGAACTGTTGGGGTGAATCGTGTGGTAGCCATGTTTTGATAAACTGGAGAATTTGGGTCAACTTCGTATCTCTGGAAAGGAAACTTCTGTAACCCCATTTGCTGGAAGGTCACCATACAGACCAGAGCCAAACCAAAGCTTTCAGAAAGCTTGTCTGTTTAAAAAAAAAAAAAAAAAAAAAAAATCTTCTCATGCACAACTGTACTTTTTGAAGAGGCCCAGGCAGCTCATCTGCCTCCCCTGTGATGAAGAATCACTGTATTCTGTACGATTAAATAAATACATCACAAAGATAAGAAAAAGGATTATGGTGGACATACATCAGAACCTGACCGAAACAAGTATTGTGATATGCTGCAGAAGAGATGACTGAACCGTCCTGAGACATTAAATCAGGAAAATTAACTAAAAATGAAGTGGATGAAAGCTCCTCTTGATCCTACAAAAGCAATGCATGGACAAAGTGAATAGGCTTTTCTATGACACTGAATGGTCTTAGAATATGCACTGGGGCTCTTGAATTTTGCATTTGGCTATGAAGTCTTTCTGTGGGTCCTGAACCTTCTTTGTCCATGAAATTAGTTTCTTTTATCCACAAGATGAAATACATTCAAGCCTTTGTGTATATAATGAAAGTCATTGTGATCACTCGTCAGTCAGTACTTGATTAAATTAATGCTTAGTATTCCCACCAGTAACCCTGCTGACATTTTGTATTTCTCCTTCGTCTTCTGCTCCTTCCTCCTCCCTTTCTACTGAGCAGAAGGATCATAAAACACACCACGCTGTACAGATGGGTTCCATAATGTAATCAAGTTTGTGTTTTGCCGCAGATCTTGTGAATCATCCTCCCCTATAAGCAGATAAGGATCTAGGGCTGGGGCAACAGTGTTATCTTGTGTAAGGGGTTTCCGACTCGAGGACCAGTAAAGAGCCTCGAGACCATTTCAATTGTTTTAGAACTGTATAAATGGATTGAAATATAGCCTTTAATGCTTTAAATCGATAAGATAAACCTCCTATTCATCTCTGCAGAAAGCCTTTGTCTGACAGACCACTTATCTCAACCCAGTGGTTTTACCACAATATGCAATATGTCTTATACATTATACAACTACAGGCAGGTCATCAAGTTGAGAGGCTATCAAAGGCTATCAAAAACATGTCGAGTAAATAGGTAGCGAGCCAGGTATCTGAAAATGAAGATCTAAAAGAAATAAAATGGAAAGAAATAAAATCTCTTTGGCCAGAATGTTCATGAGCAGCCAGTGTAAGTGACTGAAAACTCTGTTTACATCCAGGGCTACATGTCTACCCGTCCTGAAACTGCACAGGTATGGCTCATGTTTACAGTTTTCTCCAATGAATCTCTAAACTTCACAGTTTACCTTTAAAGCATGCAAGAGAAGCAAACAATCTGTATAATGATTCCAATCAATCATTGCGCCACACACCACACAGTTGTCTAAAGTATAGCTTTTGCAGTGGCCTCTTTCTAAATCGAAAGAGAAAAAAATTGGTACAACATTCCAAATAGAAAATGGGCAGATAATGCCACCTGAACAGGTGAAGGGATATTAAAAACAAAATGAGTTTTTGTGCCACTGTCTAATCCTATTGCCCTTCTCCTCATCCAACTCGAACAAAAGGGCTATGGGTTGAAATAACAAAACTGACCTGAGGCAAAATACAATAGCATGATGTATTGTTCATGAAAACCCTTTTTCCTCTCTCTGGCCAAGATGCCTTACAGATTTGTTATGTAAGAGGCACCAGAAATGTAGTTTAATATCTTTCAGAATATATAGTTTAAGCAGCAGTAGAAAAAAAAGATAGCATCTCCTCTATTGTGTGTCCTGCTCTATGCAGCTACAGAATATCCCTCTTGGTCACAACAGTCATCACAGACACTCCATTACCTCTGTGGAGCCCCGTGGCCTCGCTGCATCTGGTTTTCATGTGCCTCTCTGCTCAGCGCTATATTTCAAGCTTGGCTGTTATTTTTTTTCTGTCAGATCATAACCTTTTCCCTCCAGAGGCTCTAGAGGGTTGCCTTTCCTTGCCAAACACTGTGAGCAGCAGGCATCCCTGAGGAAGCTGTCCTGTCCATCCTAGATGCACGTGACTCTAGTAGTGCTGACCTTGTTGTTGTTAGCTTGTTCTGTGTGTGTGTGTGTGGAGACTTCCTCAAGCCCCTGGCAGCTCGGCTCACTGCGCCCATAAGGCAAAGATGGTCTAGAGAAGTGACTGACTTTCACAGTGTAAACATAGTCAGTCCAGGCATACTGTAGGTCTGCACCACTTCTGAGGTACATTTCCGATTATAAATGAAGTGCTTACTTATGGTGTGCGTATGGCTATGGGGTGGACATGTTTTTGGTCTGCTTTGATTTGGAATAAATACTAACAGATTACACCCATTTCACAACCAAAACAAGAATCAATGTTAATAAATTAATCCATGCACACAGCACGCGACTTTCGTCGTTCTTTCGGCTACTGTGTGGCAAAACCATTCAGATCCCACATTGCCGCACCCAACTGAAGGCAGTTCTATTTTCCCATGTGTGCCTTGCACAGTACAGTTGGGTCTCAACAGATTTTGAATGAAGAGCTGGGGCTGCTGGTTGGCACAGTGTGAATGCACATGCACACACACACTGCGAAAAGAGAGGTTTGGATATGGACCACAGATGTGCAATTGCGGAGTGTATTGAGGGTCCATGGGCATAACACGCGTGTCACATACTGCTTCTAAGTGGCAGAACCGTGCAGCTACCACACTGCCAGCTTGATATAGAAATGAGTAACATTTTCCCACAGGTGCCTCATGCAGTACACAGGGTCTCAATTCTTAAAAGAGAACTCAGGCAACCAGTTCACACAGGAATACACACCCCACAAGGCATCCAGTTCACACAGGAATACACACCCCACAAATGGCCAGCTTCATATACAGACCAGGAACACTGGCCTAAGTCTGCACTAAACTCTGACAAGCTATTTCATCCTGCCTTGCCCCAGTGAGTGAAACAACCATTGTGAGTGAATGGCTCAATATGTCATGGTACAGCTGACTGAACACTACCTCTGTGGCGGCCCTCTCTCCTAATACAGCGTGATGAAGTACACGAGGGTAATGAGAGGCAGTAAAAACGACGTTAATGAAGCTTATGTTCAGCTTGTGTTCTGTAGAATGGGAAATGAAAGCTGAAAATAAACAATAAGTTAAGGTTTGAGTGTCTGGAGCAGAGGACATGTGAGTCTTGCTCATACAATAGTATTAGATTTGGTAACTGACAACAACATGATTTGAATGTTCTTGAAATGAAATGGATAAGTTGGCAATTCGTAGTAACCAAGTTTTTTTCTATGTGAATGTATTCCCTTTCATCTTGAATAAGTTATTTTACCCTGAAATGGAAAAACTGGGTGGTTTACTCCACAAAACAGCTCGGCTGACAGGAAAATGTGAAAACACTTTTATTTCCTCACCAAATTCCTCTTTTAGTTTTAGTCTGAAAACTAAAAAGGCATAATCTACCCATTATGCTATACCTTTTCTGAAAACTTACACCCACAGGGTGTCATATAAAATAAATTTGGACAGGTCCCACCGTCTTCATCTCTTCACTATCCATGTATATGGGTGTATTTGGGGCCAATTTGATTAGTGTATAGCTCATTTGCATATCAAAATTATTTTTCAGAAAAACTTCTAATACAAAAAATGCTTCTTTTCATGGGTACTTTCCTTGAATACAGTTTTATTTTGATAGGACTAAAGGAAAAAAATAGCCCTATTCAGACCTGTTCTGGCTATTGGTAGGCTACACATAGGCTATCTGATTGACAAGAATTTAACATATTTCCTCAAATAGGATTTCTTGGGTATATGTTGTTCTGGACACCTCAAAGAAATTATCTAAGCTGAAAAAAAATCTTTTACAATTACTCCTGTTTTGGGCCCCAAAATGGCCTATTTTGCCTGGACTATACAGTCTCTTCAAAAGATAAATCTGCCATTCCCGCAGAACATCCATCTTAGGTGATCTTTTCCAGTCAGTAACACATGGTCACTGGATGCTTTACACACCAGAACTTAAATCATGAAAGAAAAGTGCGAATGTGAAATGATGAAATGTGGGCTACATACACACTGATTCATAGACACACACTCTTCTCCATTTATAAATATTTACGATCATTTTTACCACATCAAAAACCGCAAATCATTTTAAAAACCTCACTATTTCTTAGAACATGGAAAGTTCTAATCAATCAAAATCAGTAGGCTACATGCTGAGAAGATATTTTGCTTCAGAGCAGTAGCATTGTGTTTGACTTACTGCACATATGTGATGAATAAATTAGTTACATGCGCTCTTCCAGGTAGGATGTATTTTTGTAAATCAACAGACTTTAAGTGATGTGTTGACTGCTTGAGTCTGAGAGTGGTGTCTTCCTAGGCCATAATAAAATATTTTAAACCTTTGAAACCTTCTTGCTATTTGTCCTACCTGGTATCTGAGAGCTAAACTGAAGCCAGTTATGCAAGACAGAGCTCCACTGACTCACCACCCATACAGGGAAACTAAAGTCAGAGACAATGGGACTGCATGAGCCAGACTCCCTCTGGAGCACCTCCAGCACCTGGGGAAGTTTAGTTGTCAACAAAACAAGATTTCTACGTGCTGCATCTGCAACTGTGTTGAGAATATCCTGGAAACCCCCAAATACAGTTTCTAGAAAAAATAAGGCTCCATTACATTTCAGATTTCTCTAAAGACTAACAGAGTCCTCAACATTGTTTTGTAGAATTTGCATCCCTTTGAAGTCTGATGTTATGCCAGTGGCGAAAGTTGGAGCTCTTGATTTCATTGTTTGATCCTCATGAGGTTACAATGCCTGTGTGTGAGACCCAGGTGCACCAGGTGTTGTAGTCTTTAGTCTGTAATTGGACAAAGCATTTCAGATGTTCCAAAGGTCGGATGTAAACAAATATTTTACGAACAAAACAAGCCTTTTGTGTTCCTGTGAGGCCTGTTGATGGTGATAACATCATTCCCCCACACTTACAACATGTGCCAAGGCGTCTTTGTGTTTCCAAAGCTACAGTCTGTATTCCACGATCTTTGCTACAATCTCCATCCACATCAGATCATACTGTACATCTTACTGCAACTTTCACTCTCTACCAGTGATTGATTTAAGTAGATTAACTTATTTTTGATATATTGTGTAGCCTACTGTTATATCATATAAGATATAGAACTCACACTGGCAGTGTACTTATTTCCATGCAGCTCCCTTCACGCATTACAAAATAACTTCACTGTAAGGGGTTTCTTACATTGTATTTTTTCTGATTCTGAACAGTGCACTACTAAACAAGAGACAGAGTAGGCTATATTTCTTTGTATCGTGACACCTCAGGAAGGACTGCGTGCTTTTATGAAGTGTTAACTACCTTGGCGGTCATACCAAACACTAATGACAGCAACACATAACACTTTGGTTCAAAGAAGGGGTTGGGGGGCTTTTTTGGTCTTTTTACTATTGTTCCGGTTCTGGCACCGGTTGTAGGCCTAAGTGGTTTAAAGATCACAAAGGGAGAGGGGAAAACATCACACTGTTTATTGGTTAAGACAACCAGACCATATGACACCTTTGAGTTTCAAGTTCATAAGAACGGAGGGCTTTACATTGGAATCATTCATGAGGTAGATCTTTTCCCAGCACTTAAGTTAAAACAGAAATTCCAGTCTGCCAATACCAATAATATCAATCCTTGCTGTATTAGAGAGAGGACTGCATCATATTAGGAATAAATAGGAGCCAGGTTGCTCATGAGTAATGGTCTCTCTTCAAAACCGCCCTATCTGTGGTCTGTCCTGAGCAGGTGAGTAAGTGTGTGATATTGAAAGAAGAGGAGAAGAGAGTGATGCATACTAAACCCTTTGAAGTTAGAGATTACATCTTTTAATTTTGTGATCTTACCTTGTGCATTTAGGTCATACCTCAGAACTAAATAATTTCCAAATTCCTAAGTCAGATGTAGAGAACACAAACTGTGCCTTGTTGATTGTTTCTAAATATATATTGTTAAGCTCAATTCAGACTGAAGATCTGCGACAAGATGAGTCCGTTTTAGAGAGTAGTTGCGGCGGTGTGAATCAATAATCGCAGGTTGTTGCAAGCAGTTGCAAGCCGTCGCAAAAGATTTAACATGTCAAATCACAGTTTCGGAGTTTTAGAATGTTGTAGGTTTTTAGAACGTCACAGCCCGTCTCGTTGCGAATCTTTGGTCTGCAGCTACCTTTGGATTCACTCACTTCTCCAAGTCCATTATACTGAGAGGATCATTGGAATGCTGATATCTCATGTGCCCTTTCCTTTGTACAATATTTGGCTTTGGTGTTCCGCTATGGCTTTTTATTGTAAGGTCGATGGCAACAACAGCTGACAGAAGAGGCTTTGAACAAAAGATCCATCAATACATCACACAGGTATTGCACTTCACAGATAGAAAAAAAAGACACACACACACACACACAGGCAGGCAGGCAGGCAGACAGACAGACAGACAGACAGACAGACACACACACACACACACACACACACACAGAGTCATGGAGGAGTTTAAAGACACAGCTCACATCCATAGATGAAACCCAAGCGAGAGTGTGTGAGAATCATGGTGAGAACAGGAAGTGAAATGCCCAGGTTGCCGTGGAGAAGGCCAAGTCCCAGCATCCAGGCAGGATGCTTGTAGGCCAGGTGATGTCAGAAAGAGCAGGGTTAGCCCGCAATCCATTGATGAGCCTTAAGCTACCCAGACACTGGTTGATCCAGCAGGTATACAGGAAGTGTAGATGCGTTGGGACCAGGCACTGCTGGTCTGCACAAAATATATGTCTGTCTTACCTGACATTTTCTTGTCCCAAATCCTTGTTGGTGACATTATTAGATACAGAGGTGATATAATGTGGTAGTGTTGATCTTTCCCCTTTCACCCCCATGTTTCTGTCCCCGTCCTCCAGTTTCACTCTTCTATATAAACGTACAGTGGGCTTCCCGAAATCTGAAAGCACATGAATATACCGGTAATGAGAAATAACATGGAGAAGAACAATTCTAACAAACATTATGAGCCTTTCACAGCAACTTTGAGAATATATTCTAGAAATATATTATATGACAAAATTTAGCTGACTTCTACTTGTTCACATTTCTGCTGATGGTATCATTATCTTGAAATGTTGATGGCTGATCATTTGTACCAAAGCCATAACACAGTTATTTCTGTATAAGCAAATGAATATGAATCTGGGGTGCGTTTCCCGTACAACGATGGATGTTAGCATTCTACCATCAAAGTACGATGTTCGTGGGAACTAGGTAGGTGCTCAGCTATGGGTGTTTCCCAAAAAACGCCTACCAACATGGTAGACTACTATGTAAGTTTCTACCATGTTGGTATGTACCACCATAGTTCCTACGGCTACGACCACGTTTGCAGATGTTTTCGGAAGTGTTCGGAGACAATTCGGGCGCATTCGCGGTAGGAAGCATGCCAGTCCCGTTTATACATTTATGTTGATATAGTCAGTTAATAACGGCGGTTACATGAACCTGTGATCAATATAAGATTCAATTAAGTCATATGCCAAAAGTGGTCTAGTTTATCTTCACCTTTGAGTGAAAATACAAGAAATAATAACGACAGGAAATTATATTGGCAAGTAGTCTAATTAGATGTGAGCAACCTTCCTCTACGTGCAGCAGGTGGCCTAGTGGGTTAAGTGCACAGCTTTGAATCACATTCATTAGAGCAGTCGGAGGTTCAATGCCAGGTGATTGTTACAGAATATCTTCTTACTCTGTGTCTAAATTATTATATTTAAAACAATACAAGACAAATAAACTGAAATTATTATCCATTTGCTTGGGCATATTTTACGCATTAGTGCCTAGGCTATAACAATTCGCCTGTCCCCGCTTGTTCCATGCAATATTATCTTTGCATTTGAACGTCTACCGATTGATAACTGTTACGACCCGGCTTTCTCATGCTGTGGTTGTCTCTCTCCTCATCACATTATTCAGTGGTAACCTGGTTTCCTGCTCCCAGGCTGCAGGGGAGCTGGTCGGCAAAGCTGTGCGGGCCATGGTGGCCATTTTGGGAAGCTGATTGGAGCTAATTGGGAGGGTTTAAAGCACCCCTTCAGCTCCTGCTCACGCTCTCTCATTCTAGCTCTGACTTTGGCTGCTCCGGCCCGTGGCTGTTGGGCTGGCTGCAATGTGGCCGTCTACCCTTACTCTCTCTCTTCCTTTGCTTTTCCTTTGACACATTACATTTCACTATGCTGACTCTCACCACACTTTTGATACCTTTACATATACTGACTCCTTTTTGATTCTTTATTTAATAAATACTTATTTAATGTTACTACCGTTGTCGTCTCCTTCCATGTTATTGCCACTCAGAGCCAAGTGGTCGTAACATGTGGGGGCTCGCCGTGCCATTTGAATCCGAAGTTTTGTACGTTTAATTTTTGAGATTATGTTTGTTAAGTTTCTGAGATTTTGTTGTAAGTTTTCTCTAGAGTTTAAGAACCAGCATGTTTTTGGACTAGGCTACTCCCACGGCTATGGTAGAGCGTGAGGTGCGTAGGCTTATGTCATTGGCCGCAACTTCTGAATGAATGGAACTTGAGTTGGGCCTGATGCTGGGTTAGTATGTTTACTTTGGGGGAGATGATATTGGTAATGTAACATTAAGGTAGCCTATGATTCAGTAAAAGTAGAGCAGAATTGAGAGTATAGTCCAACCATTTTTGCTTTGGTTTTTGTTTTGTTTTGTAAAGTTTGTTTGCAATCCTGTAGTGGGGTATCAGCTTTAGAGCATACGTCATCCCCATTTAGCGCATGGGTTAGGCCGCTGTGTCACTGGAGCCTGGGCTTTGGGCACCGCCGTGGATCCCCGTGCTGGATCGTTTTACGAGGCAGTTCGGCTCCAGCGGTATTGGTGAGTGAATCTTTTGGTTTACTGATCCTGGTCCTTGGGCTCAGTGTGAAGATAAGCTAGTCTAGTGGGGGGTAAATGTTTAGGGGGAGCTCTGCTGTTACTTTGTTACCTGTATTGCAAGCCACTTCACATTTATGATTTTGAGAGCACTTTATGTTTTTGTGTATGGTTGGTGAAGTTGACCTGAAAGACCGTGTTTATTGATTTACTGATTGGTGAAAGTTCCGTGTTTGATCGCTGTTTAGTGACTATTGAAAAATGAGTGTGCTTGAGGCTTTTCTAGAAGCACCGTCTGAGAGTTTGTTGGCAGTTTTAACCGAAGACCAATTGTTTAGCGTAGCTGACCATTATGAAATTGATGTAACGTTGCCGACAACTGCAAAGAAGGACGAACTGTTTACATTTATTTCTGACTGTTTAAAAGATCACCAAGTGCTGCCTGGCGGCACTCCGCGAGAGCACGCAAGTCAGGGTAAATTTGTTGTGAGTCCAGAGATGCAGTCTAGTAAAGCAAATGGGTTGACATTTGAACAACAAAAAGAACTGTTAAAAATGCAACATGACTTGTTAATGGAACAAAAACAATTGGAAGCTAGTGAAAGGGATAAAGACCGTAGATTAGAAGCTAGTGAAAGGGAGAAGGATCGTCTACTGGAACTGGAACGAATTAGAAACCTAGAACAGAGTCGTGAAGTGGAGCGAGAACGCCTTAAATTAGCAGCTGAGAGGGCATCCTCGCAATCTAACCTGTCTAGTATGGTTAAATTCCTTCCCAAGTTCGACGAAAAAGATCCCGATGTGTTTTTCTCTTTATTTGAGAACATAGCTCTTGGTCAGGAGTGGAGCGATGGAGATAAAGTATTACTGCTTCAAACTGCGTTGATTGGGCGCGCGCAGCAGGCGTTCATTGCACTGGGTCCTGCTGACAGGAAAAGCTATGCAGCTGTGAAGGAAGCGGTGTTAAAATGCTATGAATTAATTCCCGAAGCTTATAGACAACGTTTTCGGTCATGGAAAAAATTAGATAAGCACACTCATGCAGAATGGGGTAGAGACCTTTCTAGTTTTTTCAACCGTTGGCTTACAGCTGAAGGGATTGAGTCATTTGATGCTTTACGTGACTTGATGGTTCTGGAGCAATTTAAAAACTTTTTGCCTGAACAAATTCGCATTTATGTTAGTGAGCATCCGGTTAAAAATGTGTCAGAAGCTGCGGTTCTTGCGGACGGGTACGCTCTTATTCACAAACATCACATGCGAGATTATGTGCCGCGTCAAGAGTATGACCGCAGAGAGCAGCGCTCTTATCGTTTTAATGACACTGATGGTTCACCTCCTAGGTCTGATTCAGTCACTCCGGTACACTCTGAACAACCACGAAGTCATAATGTGGACAGTAGGCCTGTATGTCATTATTGTTTGGAGCCAGGTCATATCAAGCGAAATTGCATGAAGTTATTGAACGAGCGTAAAAACAGGGGTGAGGATCGGAAGTTAAGTCTTTGCGCTGTCTCTACCCGTGCTCCGCATAAGAGTAAAGTCAAGTCTGATGTTGGTCGGTTTTCTCCATTAAAGTCAGTTAGTCATTTGCATGATGTGTCTAGCGAACAAGTCGACAATGTCCAAGGTGGCAAGCGCGATGAAACAACTGTGGCCGACATTACGGACTATGCTCCGTTTGTCACAGAGGGTTTTGTCTCGCTGGGTGATGACTCTCGTAGAGTTAAAGTTAAATTGTTAAGGGACACCGGCGCATCTGAAAGTTTTATCCGTCAATCAGTTCTACCCTTTTCTGCTAAGTCTGACACTGGGAATGTGGTGTTTATTCAGGGAATTGGGCTACAGTCTTTTCCGGTGCCGTTGCACAGAATACGGTTGTGTTCTGGATTTGTGAATGGTGTTGTAACCATAGCGGTGCGTCCATCTCTGCCTATACAGGGAATTGATCTGATTGTTGGGAACAATCTTGCCCATGATTGTGTTTTCCCTTATCAGTTTTCACCTCAGCCGGTGGTTAGGACTGAGGCTTTACCAGCTGAGCCAGATGAGTGCGCTACAGATGTTTCAGAGATTGTTGCATCATGTGATGTCACACGTGCAATGGTGCGTAAAGGAGCTGCAAAATTATCTGAAGTATCTGACTCCGCTCATGGCTTATTCGTTCCCGAAGTTATAGTACCAGTGGTACAAGCAGGCGTGGATAATGCCCAAGAAGATGACATGAGGTTGCAGAAAAATTCTGACTTAACTGCTGATGCCAGTGTTCTAGATCATGGTTGCATTTTACAAAATGACTCGTTAGTGCAAAGGTGGTCGTCAACTGCAAACTCTGATGTGGCAGATCAGGTTGTGCAGGTGGCGAAGCCTGAGAAATTTCGAGAGGTTGCATTAACAGAATGTGTGGTTATGTCGGGCCGTTTTGGGGTAAACTTCTACAAAGCGGTGGGAAAGTGTTTATCCCCATTTATGTCATTGCCTGAATTGAGAATAAATCATGGGTTTAATTTTACATCAGAGACATTCGTTGCTGCACTCAGGCAGATGCAAATAAAACATGACTTCAGATTTGCGGTTCGCGCTCAAAGCGTGCTTGAAAGGTTTGGTGCGTCTTTGCCTCAGGCGAGTTGCGTGGAGTTTGGGTGTTTAATTCCCAATGAGTCATTTGGCCATAACGGGTGCGTGTCGTTGTCCGTCTTGGTTCCTGAGTCAGACACATTTGACCCTCCGGAAAGTTTGGCCAGTGAGAATATGTTTGATGCGCAACAGAAAATGAAGTGCAATTCTGGTTTTACGATTCTGCCCATTTTCGGTTCTGCTGTTGCAGCGAGATATTCTGGTTCGTCTACCGTCGTGCGGTCAATTGCCGACGGTAATCAATTGCTTGCTATTCCATACAGAAATAAAGTTTCACAACCTTTTTATGTCAGTCCATTAAAGCCAAATTTCTTCTCATTAAGGGGGGAGGAGGAGAAGGCTGATGTGCGAGCTGCGTGTTTGGCGGCAAGTGCAAGCGCACCTCAGACTTCTCCGGTGGCAGCGGAGGAATGGGTGCGTGAGCCTGGGGTCGCAGTTCTTGATTGGTTAAGTCGTCTGAACTTACAACAGCGGGACGTGTTAAAGTCTTTCATTTTCGAACCTACATGTTTATCTGCTGACATCTCTAGCGTTAATACTGGTCGTAAGGGACGCATTCATTTCTCAAGGGAATTTAGCCGCCATCAGTTAAACTATTCAGCGATCGAAATGGAGGCTCATGCTTTCCTTTGGGCCTTCAAACAATGTCAAGTCTTTGATGGTGGTGGTGTTAACTCACTTATTGTTTTATTCAGATCACAAATTTTGATCATTCGGGAATTACAACCAGCGCTTTATGCGCTTAGTGCTCATTAACCCTTTATGCTCTGTCTCGTGAGCTTGGAGGGTTGGTGTGAGTCAGTCTTGTTATGTCTTTCATTTTTCTTTAGTGTCTTTCAGGTTAAGGTGTAACGGTTAGCTTAATTGTCTAGCTTAATTTTAGAATAATAAAGGTTTTAGCATTTTAGGTAATGTTTTGATTTATAGAGTTTGGGGTTTGATGTCCCTGCCAGAACCCAGAGTTGGGTGTCTGTCTTATGGGGGGGGTGATGTTACGACCCGGCTCTCTCATGCTGTGGTTGTCTCTCTCCTCATCACATTATTCAGTGGTAACCCGGTTTCCTGCTCCCAGGCTGCAGGGGGAGCTGGTCGGCAAAGCTGTGCGGGCCATGGTGGCCATTTTGGGAAGCTGATTGGAGCTAATTGGGAGGGGTTTAAAGCACCCCTTCAGCTCCTGCTCACGCTCTCTCATTCTAGCTCTGACTTTGGCTGCTCCGGCCCGTGGCTGTTGGGCTGGCTGCAATGTGGCCGTCTACCCTTACTCTCTCTCTTCCTTTGCTTTTCCTTTGACACATTACATTTCACTATGCTGACTCTCACCACACTTTTGATACCTTTACATATACTGACTCCTTTTTGATTCTTTATTTAATAAATACTTATTTAATGTTACTACCGTTGTCGTCTCCTTCCATGTTATTGCCACTCAGAGCCAAGTGGTCGTAACATAACACTCACATTAACAACGAAACCATCTAATTTCCTAATTGAATAGGCCTGCCATTACACCTGTTATCACCAATAATCACCACCTGGAAACTTTCTCCAAATGAAAATTCTTCCTAAATAATAAAGGAGAGGACAATAGAAACAAATCCCACACACGTTGACAGGTGGTTTTGAACTCGCAGGAATCACCATTATACGCCTCAAAGGCGCACTGGCTTATCCATTTACGCCACCAGTCATCTCAATACACTCTATATCTCTTGCCTAATTTAAATCATGAAAATACTCAAGGAGACTAACGTGGCCTATAATATTAATAATTAACAGGAAATCACATTGTCAGTATATAACCAAGTCTTACTCATCATTGAAGTGTTTTTAATCAACAATTTCGTTGTCTCCAAATTTACCCAACTATGGTATGTTCAACGCCCTCTGTTGACTACAGTGTTGTAGTAAGATACTAACTTGTTACGGGAGGTGAAGAGCTCTCGTAGGTACGGATCAAGTTACGATGTTGTTTACGATATAGCGCAGGAACCATGATTTCGAGAAACAAGGACATAGTAGCTACGTACATCGTAACATGGAGGTTTCACCTCCATAGTATGGACGAGCATTTTGGGGAACACCTCTCTCGTAGTTTCATGGTTCCCACGATGTTGGTAAGCCCCAGTTAGCCCGTAAATAGCTCGTAAATGTTTGGGAGACGCACCCCTGATCAATCTGCACGATTATAACCCACAGTGTTAACACTGAAGCAGCATACAGTAGTTTAAGAAACACAAAAAGGTTTCACTTTTCACCATACCTGCAACTTCTCTCTTCTCCAAAATAGATAGAGAAGTAGAATAGAGAAGTCACACTAAGGATAAACACTTTCTACACTAGTCAAATTTCAACAAAAGCTCTTTTGCTTAAAGAAGAAAATACATTACACAATATTATACGTTTGTATTGTACAAGATACAATATATATTGCATCATGAAAAGCTCGAACAATTGGTCCATATCGCTAGGTGGTAAGTAGCTATTTGTACAATTACTAGGCTACATTTTCAAGGCCTTGTTTTAAATGTTGGAACTGTAATGCTATCAACAAAGTGTGGGGCTACTTTGAGCCTTTCTATGATTTATAACAGCAATTTGGCCACTTACACCGAGCGATATGCACCCGGATGCTATAGCCATTAAGTGGCCCGTTTCAAAGGTCCACCAAAACTCAATGGGCCTCCTTCACTAATACCTTCTTAAGAATTTTCTTAAATTCGTTCTCAAGGTCCCATTTGAAAACCTATATTGGTGAATGTAAATCTTCTTACATGTACAAACTGTGTAAGTGTGATTTAAGAACAAATGTCTTAGTAAGAATGGTTGCTGAACGAGGCCCATTGTCATCCTCTCTCAGGTAGCCTATGCTAATGCTCCATGAGCATCACATGGAAAGAGGAGGAGAATGAAAGAATTTGGAACAACGTAGACTGTATGAGAACAAAAATGTGAGTGACCTACAATTTACATTGAGCCAAGGGCACCAAAGTCCTTCACAATTAGTGGTGTGGTTGACTCAATGTAAACTGCTTGTTTGCATTTGCATTCACAGTCTGTCTCTGTTGTTCCAAAATCATTTCCTCTCCCCATTATCTACAGTGGTAAGCAAGCCTGTAAAGCCATCTTGTGAAAAAGGCTTTACTCACCTGGGTGACTTGGGAGCCGGTATCAAGGACGCAAGGGATCATCTTTCCATTTGCCTCGACCTCAACATATGGACATTGCCCAACACTCTGGGACTTAGTGGCCACTCCAGTAGATTGGGCGACAGTCCCTGCCACGCGCCCTCTGTGGCAGGGGGCACTGAAAACCCGAAGTGGACCTGCGGTGGGTTGGGCAGTACCTTTGGATGTGCACGATGCCTCCACAATCCTTGCGTACAGTATGGGCCTCCCCTGAGCATCCCATTGGAAAGACGCGCTGCCCGATGGGGTCTGGTCTGGGTTGCACAGTTGGGCCAGTTGGTGGCTGGGGTGGAACAGCAGGTAGGTGTGGAACAGACTGGCCAGAACTGGGGTGGGTGATGTCTGCTTACGGACTGCCAACAATGGAGGCACTTAGACCCTTCAGCTGCTCTGCCATCTCCTTGCCCACTTCTGCCTGAAGTTGGCTTTTCAGTTGGTTCAGGTCAGGTGTGTTTGGGGTGTTCACAGGTTCACAGTAACTGCAGGGGGAGTCACAGCCCATCTGAACCAGGCATGGTCTTCTCCATGTTGCTGTTTTTGCTCTAGTGCCACGGCTTCAGTGCAGACAGCAGCAAATGTCAGCTCTGTGGATTGCGGCGTACTTGATGATGAATCTCCTGCTGGATTGGGCCTGGTCTTTAAGTATAAGTAAGTAAGTTTAAGCATAGTCCTGCTGCACGAGCCTTCTAACAGCAATATATTTCACATTAAATGGAATAATTTCGAACAGCATAGACCTAACGAGCGCGAAACACTTTCGGTTTACAATAGTCAGGTCCCATTGATTCAGTGTAAAGTGCCTGTTTGCTTTTGCGTTCGGTCTATGCTGTACCAAATTATTTTGTTCCACTCGCTAACTAGTGCATTTAGCAAGCACTTTCAACAGGGCTATGCTTCAATTCACTGTGGTGCTGTCTTTTAAGTTTAAGGTGAACTGATCTAGCAGGTACTCACCCTCCTCCTCTTGGGTTGGTTCACTTCCCTGCCAGTCAAAGTAGAGTTCCCGCAATCTCAAAAGGAAAGACTCTACCCCCTCATCCTGACCTTGCCTACAGCTGAAGAACCTGGACCGCCATTGGACTCAACTTCCTCCGTCACTGAGACATTTTAATCTTTATTTTTTAAATCCATTTGAATAGGCCTTATGCTACAAATTAAGAGTTTTTTGGCTTTCAATAATGACAGAGGCTGGACCATGGCCTCCTCATCATGATTCAAGGCAAGGCTGCCTCAGGTCGGAATGGCGGTATGTTGAAAAGTAGCAAACATGCCGCCACTCCGACTAAGAAAAAAAAAAATGTCGGAGTGCAGGGACGTTTGCTATAATTGGAAATACCGCCACTCAGACAATTAGACATTAATGTCGGAGTGGCGGTATGTCGGAGTGGCGGTATGTCGGAATGGCGGCATGTAACCACTTGGAAGGTGGTGTGTGCTTCTGTCAATATGTTTCTCAACAGCTAAAGAATGAACAGTGGTCATAGAATTCCAACTACAGTACATATTAAGGAATTCTGTGATATTCATGTGAGGAGAATTCATCAGCATTGATACAAATGATTTTCTCAGAAGTCATGGCAGCCTGAGGAAGCCAACTCTGAAGTAGCCTAATAGAGGACATGGAGAAGAAGAATTCCGACGTTCCGACTTTGGAGAAATTATTTTAGAAATATATAGGGCCCTATTTTGACGACGCAAAGTCAACTGTTGTTTGGCGGATGGCGCATATGGTTTTGGGGGCGTGTCGGCGGCTTTTTGCTATTTTCACAGCGCAGAAAATGAACTTCGCGCCGGCGCAAAGTCCAAAAAGGTTGGACTTAGGATGCCTAATTAATCATGGGTGTGTTATGGGTGTAACACAGGCATAACCAATGACAGATCAATCTCTCATTGCCTTTAAGAACGAACAACGCAAAGCGCCTGGTGAATTGCTATCACACCAGCTGATCTCCTCCTTGGGCATTTAAAGAAATTAAAATATTGAATACCGAGCAAGCTCACACGTCGGGTCTAGTCATAGTTAGAGCCGTAATGGGTATGATAATATTAAATTGATGTCTACAGGCTGCACAAGACACGAAGGAAGCTGATTTAGTCCCGATAGATATCTCGGAATATTCATTCGAAAGCGAAAGTAAACTTGATTCTCCATTTAACGCCCCCCCTTCTTATATCCTTACTCGTTTTCTGTTACAGGCTAATAAATTGTGGTTAACCACATCTTCCTGAGCATCATAATGATTTTCCGATTGTAATAATTATTGTTGTGGCCGTCATTGTTATGCTGGAACAAGCACTGCATTACCTATTGCGTTGTGCGTCCATAAAATAGCATTTCAGGAATGCGTGACTGACGAATGACCAGGTTTTTTCCAGTCACTGGCGGATCCCTTTCTGCGTCTGCATAATAGCATCTTTTGCGCTTCGCGCCTAGCCACACCTTCGACACACCTCCGAGGACGCAAAGTCACTTGCTAGTTAGACAACGTGAATTACTTGACAGAAAAACGAACCATGCGCTCGCACAAAATAGCAATGACAGCTTGCGCGAGTCGCGAAGGCATGGTGCGCCGCCTGCAAGATAGGGCCCATAAAGTGACAAAATTTCTGCTGTAATCATTATCCTGATATATGGATGGCGATCATTTATGCCAAATAGCATAAGAAAGTTATTTTTGTATGAGCAAATGAAGTATTTCTTGAGTAAGTCTTGAACCCGCCAACCCGCAAGCTACAACACTCCCAGCGTGGGAGTTGGACGCTCTAACCACTGAGCCAAAAGCCCAAGCTCCTAACTCAGCAATTAGAAGCGCCCAAGATATTGGGTTGTGAGGACATGTACTTACATGTTAACATGTACTGCCACCAGCTACCCGAGCTATCTGGCATCCGTTACAACTGCAACTTCTCACTTCCTCAAAATAGAAAACTTACCATGCACTGGAAGTCTGGAACTCAACTACCAGTATTCTTCAGTTACCAAGGACCTGTTGTCAGGAGAAACACTTAAATTTTTTTATAGTCTGGGGGAAAAAAACAACTTAATTTTGTATTCTGTGTTATATTGAGACGTTAAGACATTCACACTTGTCAATTTCTGAAGTAAGTACCACATTTAATTCGTGTTTGTCTTGATTTGTGTTTTCTTTCCTTTATCTTTCTTAGCTGAAGGTCTCTTGCCTTTACTATGCAACTTGTCATTTACTCCACAAAAATGCTAATTAAGGGCAAATAAAAACTAGCAACTGATCACTAAACTGGAAGACAGTGCATACATATTTTCTTCTTTCTTTGTTTTTTATATGTATTGGAGTCAACAGTTACCTGAACATGATATAAACATAAGTTCATGTAGGTACTCTAAATGTGTCCCATACAGCTAATCGGTAACGCTTTAATTTACAGCCCGTGAAGTACTGGGTAAGTATTAGGTAAGAATGGTGTAACAAAACAGTATCAAGGGATAAATTACTGAGTACTTACAGCGTAACTTTGCTGGAATAATACACGTTCATGCTTTATTTTACAGCCTGTGAAGTACTGGCCAAGTACAAGTAAGGACAACGTAACAAAACAGAACTTAATGTGTTATATTACCATAATTACAATATAAATGTGGGGTAACCTGAATGCAGAAGCATATAGGAAAGCAAGGGGTTGGATCAACTTGCACACACTTTATTTTACAGCCCGCGCATCCAACATTAGGGTGTAGTTACAAGTAGTTTTGAGG
>JAODXP020001408.1:0-23450 GCA_027497455.2 Sardinella longiceps | reverse complement strand
TCAGGCTCAGTCAAATGAGGGAATGTAGTGCAATGTTCTTTCACAAAACTGCGAAGTTGAAGAAAACGAAAAAAGTGGTTTTTGGGGAGATCATATTTTTCTGACAGGGTCTTAAAATCTGCAAATGTACCATTGATGAATAAGTCTCTAAATGACCTAACACCTTTGTGACTCCAAATTGTAAACGCAGAGTCAAGCTTTGAGGGCAGGAAGTAATGATTATTACACAATGGTCCAAAGAGGGCAAGGTTATGCAGTCTAAAGTGTTGTCGAAACTGTGTCCATATTTTCAGTGTTGATAAAACCACTGGATTAGAGGTATAATTTCTTGCAGTGATAGGTAAGGGGAGCATGTTAAGGCAACAAGGGATGTTGTATGACAAGATAGAGACTCCATTTTGCACCAGTCTAAATTCCCTTCATACCTCCAGCTGAATACTTTATGTATATTTGCTGCCCAGTAATAAAAAATAAAATTTGGGAGACCCAGTCCCCCCTCCCACCTCATCGCCTGTAGAGCACTCCTCCTTATTCTAGGCACCCCTCCTGCCCATACAAATGAAAGGATAACTTTATCAAGCTGTTGAAAAAATAATTTAGTTAGGAAGAGTGGAAGACATTGAAAAAGGAACAAAAACCTGGGCAAGATATTCATTTTTATAGTCTGCACTCTACCCGCCAGTGACAATGGCAATTTGGTCCATTTTTGTAGATCTACTTTGACCTGGTTGAATAGTTTATCAAAGTTAAGCTTATGTAGATCTCGAAATGAATGGGCAACATTAACACCCAAATATCTAAAGCTGTCTGTGGTGAGTCGAAAGGATAACTTTCCTTGTTCCAACTGCTTTCCCAGATCATTAATTGGAAAACACACTGTTTTTTGTAAATTGATTTTGTACCCTGAAAAAGTGCCAAAATCCCTCAAAGTCTGGATTATTTTATTTTCACAAAAGACTGGGTCTGTAATGTAAAGTAAAAGGTCATCAGCATACAAGGAGACAAAATGTTCAATATTTCCTCGACGTATGCCCGGCAGATGTGCTGATGTTCTGAGTTTTATGGCTAAGGGTTCAATGACTAACGCAAACAATAAAGGTGATAGTGGACACCCTTGACGAGTTCCACGAGTCAGTGAAAAGTATGGTGAGCATTGTCTGTTCGTGTAGACACGCGCTTGGGGGGATTTATAAAGCAAACACACCCAAGAAATAAATTTTTGACCAAATCCAAATTTTCCTAGTAATTTGAACAAATATCCCCATTCAACCCTGTCAAAGGCTTTTTCCGCGTCTAAAGAGAGTACTACTTCAGGTTTTGTTGCTACAGATGGTGCAGAAATTATATTTATCAGACGGCGTATATTAGAGAATAAATGACGCCTCTAATGAAGCCAGTCTGATCCTCAGAGATGATGGTGGGGAGGCAGGCCTCTAACCTTTTCGCAAGAATTTTTGCAAGCACTTTAACGTCTGTGTTTAACAGGGAGATAGGTCTGTAAGAACTGCATTCATCTGGGTTTTTGTCTTTCTTAAGAATGACAGAAATGGTAGCCTCTGTTAGCGTTTTTGGCAGAGTCCCCACAGATAGAGAATGCTTAAACATTTTCAGTAGCAGTGGAGCTAACTGTATGGAAAACTTTTTATAAAATTCTGACGGGAACCCGTCTGGTCCAGGGGTTTTACCATTATTCATTTCCTTTATACTGCTATATATTTCGTCCAGTGTAATTGGTTGGTCTAAATAGATTTGTGATAGCACATCAATGGTTGGTATATCTATGCTATTTAGAAATGTATCCATATTTACCTCTGTGAGGGGAGGCTCAGATGTATATAGTTTTGTATAATATGTCTTGAAAGTTTCATTAATTTTTAAAGGACATGTAGTAATATTATTAGAATTATCTAAGATCTTTGGAATATGTCGTGATGCTGCTTGCTGTTTGAGCTGAAAAGCCAGCAGACGACTGGCCTTATCGCCATATTCATAAAATCTTCCTTTGGACCTCAGTATAGTTTGCTCTGCCTTATCTGTAGAGGACAGATCAAACTGGGTTTGGAGGTTCACTTTTTGTTGGTACAGTTCCGGCGTGGGAGCAATAGCATATTGTCTATCAATTTCAGATATCTTTTCAATTATATCAGTTTGTATCTTCCTGCGTGTCCTATTGTGATGAGAAGAATAAGAAATTATTTTGCCTCTCAGAGTAGCTTTCAAGGCCTCCCATAGTAATGATGGACTGGTCTCATCTGTATCATTAAAACTTAAAAAATCATCTATTGCTTGTGATATTGATGTGCAAAAAGAATCTATAGACAACAGATATGAATTGAGTCTCCACTGTGGATTTCCAGCTGCTGGAGAGTCAAATTTAAATTCCAGCAAGAGTGGAGCGTGATCTGAAATTACTATTGCTGAATATTCAGAAGAGTGCACAGATGGCAGTAATGTCTTATCAATGAAAAGATAATCTATCCTTGAATACATATGGTGCACATGTGAGAAGAATGAGTAGGCCTTAGTGTTTTGATGTAAGTATCTCCAAGGATCACATCCTCCACAGTCTTCCATAAATGATTTCAATGTCGTTGCCATTTTAGATATATTAGTCACCCTGGAGCTAGAACGATCCAATTGAGTATCCATAACACAATTTAGATCACCTCCAAAAATTAAATAATGTGTGTCCATATTTGGTATTAAAGATAAGAGTGTGGTCATGAATTTATCGTCATCAAAATTAGGAGCATACACACAAACTAATGTGACTGGTAGATGAAAAAGTGTGCCTGAAACAATAATGAAACGCCCATTACGGTCAGGTATTATGTTTTTGGGTATGAACTGTAGTTTTTTAGAAATCAGGATAGCTGCTCCCCTTGCTCTTGCATTAAATAATGAATGAAAAACTTGTCCCACCCATGGGCGCCTAAGCCTGGTATGATCCTCCAATTTCAGGTGGGTTTCCTGAAGAAAAATTATGTCTGCCCTATTCAGTTTGATATGCTGGAACACTTTTGCTCTTTTGACAGGACCATTTAAGCCTCTAACATTCCATGACATGAATTTGACATGTAGCCTTTCCAACCCATTACCAGTGTTTGTACTACTCATGGGATTCTAGTGTCATAATCTCACTCTGGTACAGGCACATGCTATAATTTGAGTTTCATACATAATGATTTGCTTGTCAGTATTACCTATGAGACCAATGTAACCCCCCACTACCCAATAATCAAACAAAAAAGAAAAACAAAAAAATAAAACGCACAAAAAGTAACACATAATAGAATAAAGCAGCAGTATTAGAACAGTCTGCTACAAAGCCTATGCTCGTCCTTCGTTTGAAGCGAGCTGCAGGTCCCTCTCCCAATAATTCTTCCAACACTTCACACAACTCTAGTGTCTAACCAAACCTTAAACTCAAAAGTAGCAAGAGAGCCCCCGCTTAATCAAACACATTCTGTTCAACATTGATGTACACAATTAAACATTTTCCCAGTTTACCTAAATGGCGTTACTATACTTGTAATTCCGTTATCAAAAGTCAGTCCCAACGTAGCCTAACGTTAACGTTGACTTGTTACTGAGACCAGCGTCCATATGCAGGCAGTCTACTTGGATCACGCAAAACTACCATAAACAGATACAGTAGAACATACCTGGCTGATATTGAGAAACAGTCTTCTTTAGTCACAGCAAAATGTCTTTGAATGTCCACAAACGCTACTCGTCGTCAACAGCAGTGGCCGTAGCATCCTTAATTTGCTTGTAGAAGGTTTCCGCCGCCTCCGGGGAGTCGAAGAGATGTTTATTCCCCTCCATGGTAATGCAGAGGCGAGCTGGATGTCGAAGTGCAAACGTGATTCCAGACTTGTAGAGTTTAGCCTTGATATCTTTAAAAGCTGCCCGTTGCTTGGCCAAGCCTGCACTCATATCAGGGAAGAACAGGATCTTGTTGTCGTTGAACTTTATATCTCCGTCCTGCGACCTGGCCCAACGCAGAACACGCTCCTTATCCTGAAATCGGTGAAATCTGACAATAAGCGCCCGAGGACGTTGCCCATGAGTCGGCTTTGGAATTGGAGTTCGGTGTGCTCTGTCAAGTTCTGGTGGCTTTGGAAATATCTCGTCTCCAATGACTGTATGTAGGAGCTGCGAGACGAAATCTCGAGGCGAGCCTCCTTCAGCGCCTTCAGGTAAGCCAACGATTCTTAGATTCTGTCGTCTGGAGCGATTCTCAAGATCGTCTACTTTGGACGCCAATGTGGCGTTAGCCTTTTCAAGATGATCCAGTCTAGTTGTTAGCTCGGTTAGCTCATCGCTATGGTTGGTAAGCGTGCTCTCTATGGTTGTGAGTCCAAGGCATTTTTTATAGAGTCCAAAGACGTTCTTATGGGAGCAATGGAGGCTTCCAAAGATGTTGAAAGATAATCCTTCAATTCCGAGGACAGACTTTCTCTGCTTTTCTCCAGTTCTTGCACTAGGCTATCAACAGTTAGCGTGTTCGCCATCTTAGCTGCAGAGGCTGCCTGAGTCGAATTATTCGTTTGACGCTGACCTCTCGACATTATAAGCTCAATAACTCGATTGAAGCAAAAATATAGATGCGCAATGCCAAAATTATGTTAGCCTGGGAGATCCCATGCTCCTTTGCTCGCTTATTTCATTTCACTCTGCAGAGGAGCATGGTGACCATGGCCGTTTTTCTCGCTTACTTTCGGTATCCAATCACAGAACACAAAGGGATTTGTACGGCCCTCGATTGCATTTTACGTCACGTGGTGGCTCTGGT
Organism: Sardinella longiceps; assembly: GCA_027497455.2. Classification (NCBI taxonomy): domain Eukaryota; kingdom Metazoa; phylum Chordata; class Actinopteri; order Clupeiformes; family Clupeidae; genus Sardinella; species Sardinella longiceps. Next base: position 18,652 of record JAODXP020001408.1, on the reverse strand, counting down.
ATTGGCTCCGAGGTATGTACAGACGCTATGATAGACATTCGTAGCGCCCAATAAACGGCTATGGACAATTGTAAACGATGCTTCCGCTACGAGAAATGCAATAGGTAGGTCTCCAGACTAAATATCACTTGTGATTTTAGTTTGGCATTCGCCAGGCTAAAATTATGTGGTAAACTGGGATAATTCTACAGATTGAATAATTAAGATGACAAAAAAGCAGGAGCTCTCTCTCTGCGTGACCGTCTCCTACATTGCGTGACCGGAAGTCCCCGTTTTTTTTTTTTTTTTTTTATTGTGTTTGATGATGGTAGGTGGTTATAGCTATGCAGTGAACGATGCCGTATTGCAACTATAGGTTTTCTTTTATCTTGAGGTTGTTTACCATCTAGAACTGCAGAATGCACATCATGGATGGCTGATGGCAATTATGGTTTTAGTTATCAACCCTTTATGACTACAGTGGAATCCGCTTATAGTGGTCACGGATATAGTAATCAGCCGCTTATATAGATCAAAAGGCTTGGGACGGAATCATTTCTATACAAATGCTGTTTAAATAATTCGCTTATAGTAATCAAGAAATCCGCTTATAATGTTCATTTTTGGCCATTTTATGAATGTAAACATGTGCAAAAATAATTTTAAAATTACGTGTAGTTATTGGATTGATCATGCCCGGTCTCGCAACGCTCCGTTGAGCGGACCCTTGGTCAGGGACAGGGCTGCAGCATTAGCAACAAGCCTCGGAGACGAGAGTTTCAAAGTTTCTAGCGGCTGGTTTGAGCGATTTAAAAAGAGGGAGAACATTGTGTTTAAGAAGCTGCACGGGGAGGCTGCTGAGGCTGACACTGTGTCACGCGACGAGTGGCTCGAGCAACAGTGGGTCAGAATGAGACAGGAGTACAGTGAGGAGAGCATCTGGAACGCTGATGAAACAGTCTTGTTAAAAAAAAAGCACTGGCTGCAGAGCCGACACACGGCACATAGCCTATAAGTTACGTACCAGAGTTATGTCTGCGCACAGCGCAGTATGGACTGTTACATGTATTAAATTTGAATGATACGGTAGGCCCACTGTAATAAAATTCCATAAATGTGGAAGCTACTGTATCTGTTTCATTTCATTGTTCTCATTGAATTCTGCATAAAAATAAGTGAAATAAAGGTAAATTCGGTTTTAGTAATCAACCGCTTATAGTGTTCAAATTGGCCCGGCCCAACGTGACCACTATAAGCGGATTCCACTGTACATGCCATCCAAGTTCATCTGTAAACCAGAACAAAATATTATATTAAAAATATATCTCAAATAGTGATGAAAGTGCTGCTTTAAAGCAAAGAAGGAGGGAGTGGTTGTTGCATGTCATCATCTTCCACTTCACCATATTCATCACCATAACCTTGATCATATTGGACTTGATTGATTGCACCGAGTAGACTGTATTTAAGCATTAGTAAAACTGTGGTATACCTAATGTGAAGCCATTGCCAGGGAGTTAGCACTTTTTATATATTTAGAAGCTACAAGTGAAGTGGTTCCACAGCAAGAAGCAAGCCATGAGCTGTACTGTTTGTACAATAAATAACTTTTGTGTGGCAATTACTTGGCTGAAAGAAAAAAATCTGCTTAATTTTAATGCAAAAATATAAAAGCCATCTAATAAGCTTTGTACTTCACACAAGCCAAAACAGGATTTGATATCTTAAAACATGGAAAAGATGCAGGCTAGCTTACACAAACTGAAAATGTTTTGCTGTTCTGAATTCTGATAGACCTAAAGAATGGGAATCAACTTAATGTGCATTCAGTGTCCTATGACAAAGGGGGCTCGAACAAAATCAATTTTGTCGAATTCTTCGTGGAGATAGTTCTAGTGCAGCCTACATTAGCAATAACTCCCAACTCCGCTTGAATTCGTCATTTAGATAACTTGTGATTTTGGAATGCACACGCGCGCGCACACACATGGAGGGAGAGGGAGAAAGAGAGAGACGCGCGCAACGGAAGAGAGCTCATTCAGTCCAATGCGTAATTTAAAGTTGCCATTAACACTTGCCTCATAACATAAACATAACGTAAATGGCAATAGCCTAAATGATCAAGAATATTGTGATTAGCAGCTGTTTTGCACAGCAAAACAAGGAGCAGGAAAAACTCTGCACCCGTTGATCTTTCACTCGCGAGTGATTGGTGATATTTCGAGAAACCTTCCAGGAAGTTGCGGGAAAGGTGCGGTGATTCCTCAAAATTGCATGGCCGCGATGAAGTGGCGGGGATTGGTTGAAGTTGCATTGAAGTTGCAAATCGCAACATCGCGAAATCCTGGAAGGTCTGATTTAGTTATGGGTCTGTAAGCACACACTTTAATGTTTTTAAGTTTGGCATTAATACACAGTCTTTTTCTCTTTTGTATAACTCACAATGAAATACTTTGTTTGCTTTGACAGTAGAGAGTACTTGGGCCTGCTTCATCTAGCCTAGTTGAGAATGATATCTGACCTTGATTGTTTTGCACAGAAACATGGTTTTGTTTTGTGAAAATGGACTGACTGGAATTGCCATTATTTGGGCTCATCTTTGTTCATGGTGCATTTTCTTTCAATTTTGAGTCAAATAGGCTTAATTGTTTAAATGTTTTACTGTTTTGCATTGTGTGTTGAAAAGGACACCAAATCTTTCCCAAAGTTCAATAGTTTGCTCAGAAACATTTCTAGGAATAAACTATATTTTAAACATAAATCAGTTCATAGATCCATTTATTATCTTTGGGCAAACCACCCATTAGTAGAGTGCAGCATTGATAGCCTGTGGACTTGTGGATGTGCACTTGACTGGTGCCATCATTGGAACTTAGCAAAAGATACCTATCTGGAATGTGTGTTTGTGTGTGTGTGATTGGGGGGGTGGGGTGGGGGATTTATATGTTTGAGCGTGTGTGTGATTGGGGGGGGGGGTCTGGGGGGGCAGTGCCCCAGTAAAGCTAAATTCCTAGTGACGCCCCTGCCTTGGGCCAAGGCCTGGGTGTAATCGGAGGGGTTGCCCCGTTTATACTGGGGGCCAGACCTGGTGCTAGAACTTAAGCCCGGCCCTGGTAGGAGTTTATACTAGCCTGGGCCAGGCTTAAACAGGGCTAAACCTGGAACTGTTGCCCCAGTAACAGGCCCACCTCAAGGGGTAGGGCCAGGGGCCAGCCCTGGTGCTTACACATCATAATAGGTGGTTTCCACGGTTACGGATTTCTGTTCTTGCCTTTTTATTTGTTAATGGAATGTTGTGTTTATTTAAAATTTTGTCAGTTGGCTACTTGGCCCACTAGTATAAACCCACCAGGAACCCACCAGGAACCTGGGCTAAAGTTCCTGGGCTTAAGTTCCTGGGCTAATGGCCCACAGTATAGACCCTTTCTGTGTTTGTAAACATTCCGTGTTCTAACATTCTATAAACTGCAACTGGAGGCAGAAAGCCTCCAGAAGCTATCAGAACCAATACAAAAGTGACCGTTTTCAGCACTGTCTTTTAATGCTTTCTCAACAGCTAATCCTACATTTTATAATTTTGGCGTAATCTATCAGATGTATACTAAATAATATCCAACTACAGTAGCGATCCTGTATGCCTTACAGTGTTTACAAAATGTATGAGTTAAGGTGCACTTCAAGAGAAATGCGCTTAGTCCTATGGGAAAACGACTAACGTTAGTAACGTCACTTAACAAGGTAGGCGATCTACCGTCAGCTAACAAGCTAGCGGGTTATTCGGTGGTAAAGTTTGGCTTTTAGGCATAGTGTTAAAGTGATACAAAATCCCTGTGTTCATTTAAATATGTGGAGACTGTCTAAGTTTGTTTGCTTTGACAAGTGGTTTAAATCGAGAGAGGCCGCTCCGGTGGCAGTAGGCATCACTACGTTATCCAGCAGCCTAAAGAGGCAGATAGCCACCTGTGCTACTTTCAGTCTCTGAACTTTGGGTACTCGTTCAATCATGTTGGTGAACATATATTTTGTTGTTTGCGAATCATATCGTTTTAAGAAATAGATTCTTGAGTTATATTATGATGACAAGCTATACTTTCAAAGATGGGGAAAGTTGTCAAATTTACAGCCATGTCTATCAGAACAGACGTCTTTCTGCCTCCAAAACTCAACTCATGGAATTGTGACGTAGCTTCAAAAAGGGTCTATAAATGGGGCTGTGGACTTGGGCCTCAGCTTGAACTGTAGGCTGATTCTGGACAGACTTGGGGACTGCAGCCCCCCGGTTTCCTTGCGTTCTAGGTTTCTTTGAGTCAAGCTGCATTTTCAGCTCAGCAACTTGTTTCCTCAGATTCTCAGTCTCTGAGACATATGCTTGTAGTATATTGGCGTTGTATTCAGAGAGACAGGACATGTCTGTTACAGCTTGAACATTGATTGAGGACTTTGTTTTGGAAGCCCCCAAGTGGCGGTTCATACGGTCAAGTTTGGTGGCTCTCTTGTCTTCCTCTGTCCTTAGCTGCAACAGAAATTCAGCAAAATCAAGGGGCTCTTCAGTTTTCAGCTCTAGCTGAAGGACAAGGTCATGGTCCCAGCAGCCACGCTTGAACTGTTTCATCAAATGGCGGTTGACATGAGACGGCTTAACTCCGCCTCTCTTCACAGCAGTGCTCAACAGCGTTTGCAGCCTCTGCAGATAGCTGGAGGACTTTTCACCTGGGTTTTGGTTTGTATTGAGAAACTTGCCAAATATTTCTTCGCCATCTTCCACGATGCCATAAGCAGACTCTAAAAGCCTCATGTAGTCTCTTGGATGGGCAGAGGAACCTTTCTTCGCTGCACTTCGACAGAGGTATGATCATGGAACATCAGCTCTACATGCAGCAGCCATGTTTCAAAGTCAGCTTCACCTGGTGGCTTAGGTGATTTGCCGGAAAAGGAGCGCAACCACTTGGAGTGATTCTGAGAGTTGGGTGTGCTGTTTTTTATCACGTGTTCAACAACAATGCGTCTTACCTCTGGTGGGTTCATCATATTCTCATCGAGATCTTCAGCCAAAGTGGGCGTGTCCTTCTGCTTAGTCATAGGTCTGGGTTTACTCTTTAGTTGCTTAGGTGTCTCTAAGTAGGTTTTCTGAGAGCTAGGGGTTTTCCTAGTGCTACAAATGAGGGGAGTCATGCTATGGTCAGAGTCAACGCTACTGTCATCAGAGCTGCTGGAGTCACTAGAGTCTGGAGCGGTCTGCTTGAGCACATCAATGCTATGTAGATGCCAAGTCACAGAGGTGTCACGGATATTCTGTATGACTAGGGGCAATTCAGGTTCGAGCAAGGCATTAACTGCATCTGATTCAAATTCCACAATGGCAAAACATTTGCCCTCTACAGTGCTAGGCACTCTGACAATCTGGGTTAATTTGCCATATTTCTCAAGAGTTTCGTCAATGTCTTCATCAGTATCACTCACGTTAACATCTATCAAGACAACAGACTGCTCTGCCTTAACATTGTATGTCTGTTCAATATCCATGTCTCAAAAATTGAAAAAGTTTCACTCAATGTAAAAAAAAGACAAAACATAGGTTATAATTCACTAAATACTAATAAAACACACTAGTAAATACACGTTTAAATGTCAGGGTCGTGCTCAAAACTCTCCTGGCTGGCTCGCCACAAGATGTAACGCTTCTGAATCAGTATATTAATATAACTACTGTATTAACCTGTGTAATAAGCAGTAACACTTCAAAGCTAGGTTCGGCTCAAGGAAGAGAATTGGCAACGACCAGTATTTAGAAAAGTGGAAAAAGGAATAGTTACATTTATTTAACACTCAGAGGATATTTTGAATTTCAAACAGTATAACGCACAATATCCCTTATAGTCAGTCAGTATGAAAATAAGTCAAGTCAGTAAACTCAATGTTCAAGTTCAGTTCCAATGCGTGTTCCACTCAAGAAGGAAAAAAATGGAAAAACAGGGAAATGTTCCTTGTATGTACTTTGTATTGTTGAATAAAGTGAATGTAAAAATAAGCAAGGCCTTTTCAATCACTACCCGGGCAGTGTGTAGGTGGTGTTGGAGATCTCAAGAAAAACATAAACTCTTATCTGTATCCAAAGGAAAAGCATCCAGAATGTGTCCAGTTCACCGGCTGGGGGACCGCCTTCCATTCCGACATACCCCCACTCCGACATCCCTCCACTCAGACATCCCTCCATTACGACATTAACCATTCAAACATTTTTCAAACCGCCATTCAGACATACCGCCATTCCGACAGCATACTGAAGCACGTCCATATTTGGGGGCATTATCTTTTGTTGGCTTATTTTAAACGATGGGGGAAATACGCCCGCTCTGATATAAGCCCCTCCCCTCTGCTTTTGCCTGAGCTATAGCCTCACTCGCCTAAGGTTGCCAAAACTTTTACCTACATACTTTGGGCGGGCATTCTCCCTCATCTCACAAGATTGCTGTGTTCCAATGCTGGAAGTGTGTGTTAATGTTTGTTAGGTTTGTCGTGGATATAGGCTATCCTCTCATGTGTGGAAGCAGGCTCGGGCTTGTAATCTGTGCGATCTGATGAGCCGGTCCATTTTTGGGCCGGTGGCAATTTCTTTTTATGCAAATGCAACAATTGTAAATTATGCTATTTATTTCTGTACCCTACCCTATTTTCAGCAGCCCATTAGAAGCCCTATATTGCCCCTTTATAATACGGTTACATCCAGAGGTTTTGGACCGGGGTTATCGGAGCCTGGCACAGGCTATGCCGAGTATACTGATGGAGAATGAAAGTCGTGGGCAAGCCTGTCACTCACATCCTAGTTTAGGACTTTAGTCTTTCTTTGATTACTTTAAAATAAATTATATTTTCTATTTGTTTAGGACTGCACAGGCTACTTAAGACAACATGCGGAGTTTCGCACCACATCTCTGTTGGCTGCGTTATGCAGAAAGCAGATTTGGATAGCCTGCATGAGATTGGACAGTTGAATGAATATTATAGGCTATCCTATTTATTTCTTCTGTAATCCTTTGTTAACACCATAGGCTCCAGTGGTGGTCTGCAAGTAAGCAAGTGGTAAAGTTTAGGCTATGTCCAATAACGCGCAAGGAAAAAGATGGAGACGTCTTTTGCTCAAAATCTCTCATGCCTACTCAACTTTTCCTTTACGTTTGGTAATCAATCGATCATCTAGGCTACCGCGATCAGACAGGATATCCTTAAACTTTCATTTTGGGGATAATAGTGCATTGAACTTTAAGGACTTGGTTGTTTGTTTTTGTGTTGATTTAGGCTACTCTGTTTAAAAGCGGCAGCTTTCTCCATCACGGCGGGCGGCCACCCGACGTTTGCTTATCCCTATAACTTCTCCAAGTTTAGGCTACTTTTGTTTCCAGTATATTTTTTTCGTTAAGATATTAACCTTGTTTGATTTATAATGTGGTGAAACTTGGCGATTAGTGTCGAACAGACCGCTAGTTTGTCATTTAGGCCAGCGCACCTTACTGCAGCAGCATTTTATAACAAGACACCTGTGATTTGCGTGGAGCCTATTTTTTCTTTTTAGCTCCCCGAAAAAGGGTGATTTTTTTCCTTATGGAAGTAGGCCTAGGCAAAGGTCACTGAGGGGGGGGAAAACATCCATTTAATTACATGCATGTGTTGCTCTCACACGCAGAAAACCAGTGAAGGCAATTGGGACTGGCAACGCTTAAGATAACTAACAATGCACTTTACCACATTTTAATCTTTATTTTTTAAATCCATTTGAATAGGCCTTATGCTACAAATTAGTTGAGTTTTTTGGCTTTCAATAATGACAGAGGCCCGGACCATGGCCTCCTCATCATGATTCAAGGCAAGGCTGCCTCAGGTCGGAATGGCGGTATGTTGAAAAGTAGCAAACATGCCGCCACTCCGACTAAGAAAAAAAAAATGTCGGAGTGCAGGGACGTTTGCTATAATTGGAAATACCGCCACTCAGACAATTAGACGTTAATGTCGGAGTGGCGGTATGTCGGAATGGCGGCATGTAACCCACCGGCTGGCAGGTTGATGGCACTGAAGCAGACACACCCTAAATAGAATCGCTGGCTCGCCGTATAACTCTCTCTCTCTCTCTCAACAGTGGTAGAAAATGCACAACAAAAAAAACAATCTGCACACAGCAGTGCAAAATATCCCATTAGTACTATAGGGTTTTGTTATCACTTAATGCTTTAAGCATAATCACTTTTCCTTAAATGTCATTTCTCAACTAAATCAGGGGCTGTGCAACTTAGTACCAGTTCAGGAAAATAACTAAGAGCACTATCATTAGTAATTCAAGTGAGCAGTAGAAAATGTTGCATTCACAGGGTAAAGAAAATAGCTTATCTTACAGTTATTAAACCATGAGCTACTAAATCCATGTGTAACATGGTAAAATTATATTCAAAACATCTTAACAGTAGCTCTAAGCATTAAAACATTAGCCTGTTAGAATAACCTCGTAGCTGTTAACATTATATGCAGCGTGCGTGAACGCACATGGTCGGAAAGGAAAGCACCGTTCTAAATCGCTACGAGAGATTAACACATTAACATTTGCATTTCAATCATCTCCGATTGGTTTTACATTCAAAAGATGTCACATATAACATAATACACATAGTTTGTCCATTAAAATAGCTTGTTTTTACCTCGTGAATCAAAGTGAAAGTAAATATGGCTAGTACAGTTCACTGAATGCGTTTTTTCCGGAGATTCGACGTTTCAAAGGAAAAAAAAATACACTTCAGAAGCAATGGACTAAAACAAAAAATGCTCTTTGATATTTCAACTACTAATGAAGGTGAAAATTAACTTTTAAGAGTAAGATACTTGTCTTCTGATACGTTTCAACTGGAGTAGCAACTTCAAGGAAAAAAACGTGTCAGTCTTCTAGTTTAGCTCAAAAAGGGTCTTGCCTACAGCAATGGCATAGCGCCACCTAGAGGGAGGGGGGAATATAGAAAAACCATACTAGAAACCCTGTTCATGTTAGATAGGCAAGATCTATAGAAAAACCATACTAGTAACCCTGTTCATTTTAAGTGGGTTACAACTAGCTGACCAGAAGCCAAGATCAATTTCTCTGATCTTTCTCCTAAAAATGGTTTAGAAGACAAATTTGGGCTACATTTCTATCTGCCTCATTTCTTAAAGGCAGAGAAGATAAGATTGTTGTAAGAAGCAGTATTTTCCTCTGTAGCTGTCCACTTACCTCCAAGTGTGGAATTCCATAAGAATGTTGCCAGTAACATGGTGCCCAATTGACCTATGGCTAAACCACGCCCCAGAACGCGATGAGCCAATCACAGTGCGCATAGCTCCCAATGCACTCGGACATTCTCTGCTTGCACGTCCATTGAAATACATTGCAGTTGGCCAGTTTTTGTTCGTTTTTATATGTTTTTTCACCGTATTTCAAGTTTTAAATGGTCAAACGGTGTGTGCAGGGGGTACAAGCAACTCAGACACAAGGTATCCTGAGAGGCTGGGCGACAGGGTGTATTTTTGCCTTTTCCCAAGCCTCATCTAAACCGAGATAAGTGTCTGCTTTGGATAAAGTTATGCAGCAGACAGACCACAACATTAACTGAACGTGGACAAAATTAACAAGGATGTCTACATCTGTTCTAAGGCAAGTCAATCGTATTTGAGCCAACATGTTATCACTCTGCTGGAAAGAAACAGAAAGTTATTTTAACGTCCCTAACGTTAACCACAACATCAACATCAGTGTTAACTAATGTTAACGTTAGCGAAATTTAGCTAACGCTAGTCAACGTCTCTGCCCAACTTTATGTCCTAGCTGCGTTGTTCATCATGTAACTTTGTTTGATGGGAGTTTATTGGTCTCTTATACTCTAACTTTTGTACAGTGGTTGTCCAAAGGGCTCTTGTTAAACTAACATTAACGTCTATCTTGTCCGAAATGGCGATGGCAACGAGATAAGGTTTATCATTTTTACACTGGGACCCTTACATTGTTGTGTGTAACTTAAAGCCCCCACATGCAACTTTTAGGTAAAAGTTCGATGTTTCCTATTCATTACACCTTTATGTAAATTGCCTAGAACTCACTAGACTTGATAAATGACATGTTCCGGAGTAAAACGAGCCCCTTCACGAGATTGTCTGACCCTCCTAGAGGCCTCCTATACCGCCTATGCAAGATCAGGGAGCGCGTCCCGCTATCGTAAGTTTTGGTTAGCAAGCAAGCTAGGTCACGTGACTTAGCCGGAGCTTACTGTTTGAATTACAATATGATTTGTGACTTCTCAGCGCATTCAACTGTCGATACATTTTGTTAGCGGCGTTCACCATTGACTACGCAATTCTAAATGGAGGATTATTGGCAGAAACGCTTAATAACTGCTTTGTTTGGTTCTTAGCTTACTGGATGACGCCACCGGATCCTGCATAGGTTCTCTTTAAGCTTTTCATCGACTTGCTAAAAGACAAAATTATTAACATAATCCTCTAGTGCATAGCTAAGGCCCTTTTGATGACTTCGAGATGATATCTTATCTTTCTGTCTCCAAAAGCCATCAATTACCTCCTGAGAAATCTCTTTGACTGTAACACTTCGCCCGTCACCGAATGTCCGATTGTTTGTCCGAGTGAGTGGAGGGGGCGTGGCTTAGCCATAGGTGCAGAGAAACAGAGAATAGCATGATGGACAGTCAGGCAAGTCCAGTGGTATAGGCAATAGTACAGGGGCAAAGAGTTTTAATCCCTACTCTATCAGTATGTCTCTGATTGATGTTGTCCGTGTGATGTCTCTAATATACACTCTGAGATGAGGAAGTTGAGACAATCATCAAATCCCACGGTTCACAAGTGGAAACAATGAGAATGCCTCTTTTGAGAACATATATGGACATTTTGACAAGCAGTGTGCTTTCGATACACTGTCTTGTTTTTTGGTATACAATATTGACATTGACATACTGTAGGCTATAGTACAGTACATTGAAATAGACACTGAAGAATGTGGCATGCTTTTGACTCCAGGACATTAACTTTAGTCAATATAATCAATGTGAGAATGGTAGCAAACGGCTATGGCTTACAAGCTCAAATTGGTCAGGCATTTTTATTATTATAGTGCATGCAAAGCAATGCACTATATTGTTATTCGGTTGCTTCTTATTATAGTGCATGCAAAGCAATGCACTATATTGTTATTCGGTTGCTTCTTATTATTATTATTATTCCACACACTTTTCTGCGATTAATTCAACTTCAACCGTTCAACATATCAACTTCATTCAAACACCGTTGCGTAGCTCTGCAATTGGTGAGTGTTGCTCCTACTTTTCGTTTTTGCAACTTTTATACTTTTTGCGTAATCTGCGATAAACGAGCGAAAAAAAGTCCCATTGAAATGAATGGTGGAACGTTCTGCATTCTTTCTGCATTCTATTTGCCATTGTTGTCACCTTAGCCACTTACTGTAAACATTCCACTGCTTCTGCTGGCAGTCGGAACTTTATTTGCATGAGAATTCTATTTCAACTAGAAACTATTAACAGCTGCATTAAATCAACTTTTCCTACATTTTTAAACAAGTTTACAATAAGCAACTTTTTATGTAACCATCAACAATCAACCATTTGACGCAGCCGAAGGCTGCGTCCAACTTTTTCAACTACTTTAACTATTGTAACAATCTGTATTCATCCAACTATCATACAATTCAACTTTTTTGCAACTTCTTTGCAACTTGTTGGTCTTCCTTCAGATTTTTCTTCTTTTTTTCAACATTATGAACATGGCAACCAGCATAGCAACAGACATGTCCGCCCTAGCAACGGCCTAGGAACAGCTTCCAGCACCCTTGCAACGTCTCAGGAACCATTCCAACAATGATGACATGGCAATCGACATAGCAACCAACATGATCAACATAGCAACCGCCATGTTCGCCCTAGCAACGGCCTAGCAACAGCTTCTAGCAGCCTTGCAACGTCTTATGAACCACTCCAACAATTATGACCTATGCACCCACATAGCAACCAAGATGATCAATGTCGCAACCAGCAAAACGACCGGCATGTCCGCCTTAGCAATGCCCCAACAACAACCTTAAGCAACCTTGCAACTTTTTAGGAACAACCTTTACATTTATGACGTATCAATCAACATTGCATCCAACATGATCAACCTAGCAACCACCATAGCAACCACCATATCCGCCTTAGCAACAGCTTAGCAACAGTTTCTAGCGCCCTTGCAATGCCTTGGGAACCACTTCCACGTTAATGACCTAGCAATCAACATAGCCACCAACATGATCAACGTAGCAACCAGCACAGCAACCACCATGTCCGCCTTAGCAACGCCTAGCAACAACCTTACGCAAACTTGAAACTTCTTAGGAACAACTTCCACATTGATGATGTAGCAATCAACATTGCATCCAACATGATCAACAAAGCAACCAGCATAGCAACCGCCTTATCCGCCTTAGCAACGCCCTAGCAACAACCTTAAGAAACCTTGTTCAATGTAGCAACCAGCATGGCAACCACCATACTTAATATCTTACTTACATACAGTATCTTACTTAGTTACTGTACTTATCTTACTTACTTTCTTCCTTAGCAACAACTTCAATGGTTTAGCAACTATATCATGTTTTATTTCTCTTATCAGATGTTTATGCAAAAAATGTCACTTTCATAAAACTTTTTTTACATTTTGCATGCACTATGTAATTTCCATGGAATTACAATTTCTAGTTATTATTATTATTCCACACACCTTTCTGCGATTAATTCAGCTTCAACCGTTCAACATATCAACTTCATTCAAACACCGTTGCGTAGCTCTGCAATTGGTGAGTGTTGCTTCTACTTTTCATTTTTGCAACTTTTATACTTTTTGCGTAATCGGCAATAAAAAAGTGAAAAAAAGTCCCATTGAAATGAATGGTGGAACTTTCAGCATTCTATAGAACATTGTTGTCACCTTAGCCACTTACTGTAAACATTCCACTGCTTCTGCTGGCAGTCGGAACTTTATTTGCATGAGAATTCTATTTCAACCAGAAACTACTATCAGCTGCATTAAATAAACTTTTTCTACATTTTTAAACAACTTTACAATAAGCAACTTTTTATGTAACCATCAACAACTTTTTCAACTACTTTAACTATTGTAACAATCTGCATTCATCCAACTATCATACAATTCTACTTTTTTGCAACTTCTTTGCAACTTGTTGGTCTTCCTTCAGATTTTTCTTCTTTTCTTCAACAATTCTACTATCAACCTTTCATCATCTTTTGCAATAGCCACTACTGGTAGCACTGGACGCGGCCAAAGGCCGCGTCTCACAATATCTACTCTTTCTTCTATCAACTGTAAATGCAACTTTCATCCTTTGCACCAACTTCCACATTAATGAGCTGGCATCAATATGATTAGCATAGCAACCAGCATAGCAACCAGAATATCCGCCCTAGCAACGGCCTAGCAACAGCTTCCAGCACCATTGTAACGTCTTGGGAACCACTTCAACAATGATGACATGGCAATCAACATAGCAACCAACATGATCAACATAGCAACCGCCATGTCCAGCATAGCAACCAACATTACGAACATGGCAACCAGCATAGCAACAGACTCTTTCTCTTATCAGATGTTTAGGCTATGCAAAAAATGTCACTTTCATAAAACTTTTTTTTTACATTTTGCATGCACTATGTAATTTCCATGGAATTACAATTTCTAGTTATTATTATTATTTTTATTATTATGTTAATTGTTATTGTTTGCTGTTCATATCATAAGGGTAGTCTCACAATCAGCTGTGGGCCACTTTGACATTGTCCACATTCTGTACACTGTATTCTGTATTCTTCATGTCATATTTCATAACCCATACCGGTTACACTTTATTTGAAGGTCATAAACTTTATAAAACTATCATGACTTCTGTCATTAAGTGTCACCCGGTATTTGTCATGGTTAGGGTTAGGGTATGTCAGAAGTCATGACAGCTTTAAAAAGTCTTATGACGGTACCTTCAAATAAAGTGTTACCATTAGGGGCAAAATAATTTTTAAATCATTGAAAACCCAATGCAACCATTCATTTAAAGGCTAAAGATGCAACAGAAGAGGGCAGAAAATAAATAGTCTATGGTAAAAGAATGATTATTTGTGAATAAATAATTCTTACTTTATTATTTTATGTACATGTCATGGTTCAGTCTGTCAAGCTGTTTCTAAAACAGTAGGCCTACGCCCCATATCAACTATTTGGAATAAGAAAGACGCCTCTTACAGTTGATAAACATCTGGTTGCCATAGTTTTCAAATTCTTGATGATCACATTTCAGTTATTTCACATATTAGTCATCCATTGTGGGAAGCCTAAATGTCACGTGACCTTAACTCAACACACATGACCCCATGTCACTGCACTTGACCTGGTTCATGACAACATGTTGAGTCTATGGAAGCCTGTGGATGAGTCAGTGACAGTGAGTATTTATTCACAAATAATCATTCTTCTACTATTAGTCTAGAGGATATGTCGAAAAGATGTTCACTTCCGGAAGAAAGCACGAAAATTGGTATATAGGGGGTTTTGGGGATGCTGATTCCAATTAGAAGCGGCTCCACGCTCGCAAACGAAGGGATCTACTTCAAAAACACGAAATCCAAGATGGCTGCCATCGCAAAAACCTGTATTTGTTTTGAGCCATAACTTTGGATCTGGTTGTTATATGAGCATGATTTTGGTGTCAAAATGTAGGTTTTGTGGCCCAATAATTTCATTTAAAGGCAATATAAGCCTCTAATTAAAGATATGACAAAGATATAGGGTGCAACAATTGCAGCAATCACATTGACGCATTTGTGTGAACTGTGCTGATTTAAGAAAGCGAGGCATGATGATTTATGTTAGGCTTGGTGTATCCTATTCTAAGGTACTAGGGATTTGTAAGTATGTATTCATGTTCCTGGATCACTTGGGCAAGATCTG
Source organism: Sardinella longiceps (assembly GCA_027497455.2). Taxonomy (NCBI): domain Eukaryota; kingdom Metazoa; phylum Chordata; class Actinopteri; order Clupeiformes; family Clupeidae; genus Sardinella; species Sardinella longiceps. Next base: position 3,643 of record JAODXP020001408.1, on the reverse strand, counting down.
TGGAGACGCTACTGGAGAAACAGGAAATAACTGCGAATGACAACATCTCTTGGTCTGCACATTTCGCTGCAATGCAAAATTCCTGTCCCAGACCACCAGCCATATCTGTAATGTTGCCACTATTCCGTGATAATGCACACTCTCTGGCGATGGTGAAACATGGGATGGATGTGATCGCTAAAGCCACTAATCGGGTACATCCAGGTCAGACTCCAATATTGACCGTTGACCAGCCACTGTACGCCATTGCGAAGAAAATCCAATGGGCCTGGCCCGATGACTATGGCGAGGAAAAGTATGTCGTTTTGATGGGTGGACTACATATAGAGATGGCTCTCCTGAAGGTCCTCTGCGATTGGCTTGGAGGCAGCGGGTGGGTGTTCATCCTGACAAGTGCAGATGTCTCCACTGAGGGGAGAGCTGAAGCTCTTCAGAAGGGCACATTCACTGCACGCTCGCAGTGGGCACACCAAGTGACAGCGGCAGCATTGTTTTGCTTACGCAATCAAGCATACGCATCCTACAAGTCTGACACCGAAGCAGAAGGACGACCAGTGATGCCCTTAAAGGACTGGTGTGTCGACATGGAAAGACATCATCCACAGTTCCGATATTGGAACAAAACCTTTGAACTTCAGGTCCTCTTTCTGCAGTTCATGCAATCACAACGTGCAGCAAACTTCGAAATGTACATCACCACGCTGGGAAGGCTCATTCCCTGGATGTTTGCCATGGACCATTACCACTATGCGAGATGGCTGTCTGTACATGTGCGAGATCTGGTACAACTGCGCCATGAAGCACCAGATGTATGGCGTGAGTTCCAAAATGGCCTCTTCGTGACGCAGAAGACATCACATCGCTTCTCCATGATGGTACATGACCACGAGCAACTGAACGCTGTTCTGAAAGGGGATGGAGGAATAATCGGCATCACTGAAAACGACGCAGCCCTCAAGCGATGGATGATTTCAGGTCCTGAAATGGCAAGAATCATTCAGGAGTTTCAAGAGAGCGCAGGACTAAAAACAGATGAAAAGGATCTACACCATGAGCAAACTCTATCAACACAAAAGCGCTTTGCGTCCAACGTCCAAAATGTGATCAACGTTTTCAACGAGTTGGGAAATCCTTTCAAGGAATCCGGCACTGATCTCTTGACCATGGATACGAAGATCATCATGGCGGAGCGTGTGATCAAAAACTTCACCCAGGCTGAAGAAATAGGGAGGATCCAATACAAGAACTTTGTGGATTTGCGGCTTGTGAAGATGGAGAAGCCATTCTATGACACCATCGAAAAGAACAACCTCGTGATCTTCAAGTCAGGAGAACGCAAAGCAGTCTCAAAAGCCAAGTCCAAAATGTGCAACATGAAATACGACCTGCAGCTATTTTCAAGGTTGTATATCGCTTGCCAAACACGGAACGGAGACATGGATGTTTTCTTCATGCACGAAAATCATTCTTGGCCTCCATCTCTCGCCGAGAATAATATGATGCGCAACGGAGAGAAGGCTGAACTGCTGAAAATGCCTTGAACCATTGGCCCCCCGTCCACAGGTCACACCAGAAGTTGACACCAAAATTTTCGATGGCGCTGCTCTTGTCCATGCGTTGGAGCCCAAAAGTTCGTCAGTAAACATTCAAACCTTTGGCGACTACGCACAGCATGTCTTCATCCCATATTTGAGACGGCAGTTGACAAAGGCTGGAAGGGTTGATGTCGTGTGGGACGTCTACTTGGCCAACAGTCTTAAAGCACACAGCCGAGAGAGCCGAGGCACAGGCGACTTGCTCCGTGTGTCAGCAAAGATACGACTACCTCGCAACTGGAAAAGCTTCTTGCGGGTTGACAAAAACAAAACTGAACTATTTGAGTTTCTTGCGCAGGCTATTGCAGCAGAGGCTGATGAGTCGGGACAGACATTGCTCACAACTAAGGGTCAAAGCGTCGTATCAGCTGGAACTACTGACGTGTCGGAACTCCAACCATGCACCCACGAAGAGGCAGACTCTCGAATGATACTCCATTGCCTCCATGCATACAACCTTGGCTCGCGGAGGATCATGCTACATGCTACCGATACAGATGTGCTGGTGCTTGCTATTGCAGCTTCTATCAAGATGCATGGCTGTGAGCTGTGGATCGCTTTCGGCCATGGAAACCACTTCAGACACATTAGCGCACATGCCATAGCCATTGAGATGGGTCAAGATTACTGCCGTGGTCTTCCGTTCATGCATGCTTTAACAGGCTGCGACACGGTGTCGTCGTTCAGTTCCATTGGAAAGAAAACTGCGTGGGAACTGTGGCAATGCTTTCCGCAAATCTGTGAAGTCTTCAAGCGCCTGTCTGAGACCCCAGAAAGAGTGACAGATCCAGATATGCAACAGCTGGAGAGATATGTGGTGCTATTGTACAAACGCACATCTCAGCTTACAGATGTCAATGAAGCCCGAAAGCAGCTCTTCTCTCAAGGCAATCGAAAACTAGAAAATATCCCCCCTTCGAAAGCAGCACTCCTTCAGCATGTCAAGAGAGCTGCGTACCAAGCTGGACACGTCTGGGGTCAAACACTGCGGGTCAGTCCTGTTCTCCCAAGTCCATCTGAGTGGGGATGGAAGCAAGATACTGAAGGATTATGGGTTCCACTCTGGAGTACGCTTCCTGAAGCATCGAAGGGTTGCCGCAAACTCGTCAAATGTGGCTGCAAGAAAAGCTGCACTGCATGCTGCCAGTGCTCCAAGGTGAACCTCCCTTGCTCCCTTGTACGCAACTCTGCTTTTGCGGCGGACAGTGCCAGTTGAATTCTGAATAACTTTATGTAATGTCATGATGATGCAAGCAGCATTTTAGTTCTCGGGCATAAATGAGACGCGGAAATGATGTTCCATGCAATAAAACAATGTCTTATCATAGGCTGTATAATTGTATTGATTGAAGTAAAGCATTATTCCCAATGTCATACAATTGTGCCTGTTTTGGGGTTGGGGCCTGCGTGGGGAAACATCGGACTATTTTACCAACATATATTGTCAAATAGATGGAATTCTTGGCATCGTAAATTCACACCCAGCCACCAAGATCGTGCCCCTCTGACAAAGAACAAAGGATCTACAAGTATAAAAATATAGCTATCGCAATTGCGGCCATCTTCAATTTCTCAACTTTGAGGTGAATCCTTAATATTTTGAAGCTCAAATGGCTTACTCATGACTTCAGCGATAACCAAAACCTACAATTAGTCGTCAAGATCAATATTCTAGTGCATATTCATCCAAAGTTGTGGATAACTATAAATTTGGCCATCGGAGATGTCGGCCATCTTGGATTTCTCGATTTTCAGTGTGGTACCTAGGTTTTGCAAAGCTAAATGGCTCATAAATTAATTCAGCAATCCCAAGAACCCACATTTAGTCGCAGAGGTCAGGATTATATGACATATGCAACCTAAGTAATAGGAATTGTTAATTTGGCGGCCATCTTGGATTTGTCCATTTTGAGGGTGATCCCTTGATTTTTGAGCTTGGAGCCGCTTCTTATCGTAATCAGCATACCTGAAAACCTTTGTATACAAATTTTCATGCTTTCTTCCGGAAGTGAACATCTTTGCCAAAAATCCTGACATATCTCTAGACT